>OZ026615.1:90038439-90059439 GCA_964020975.1 Hermodice carunculata | reverse complement strand
AGAGAGTAGGCTGATTTTGAAAAGGCTCAGTTTAGTGCGATTTTTTGGGTAAAAATCAGTAATTTTTTCAAAATATATGTCAAACTGTGCATTTTTAAATGAAATGAATAATTTTGTGGAGGAGATCTGCCAAATTAATTAGAAAGATTTTAATTCTTTGGAACATTTTGGCTCTATAATGTAAAGTTTTTGAAAAAATGACCAAATTTGCCGGGTGTAACATTAAATACCTTCATTCATTGCTCTGATAATTTGGGTAGGATTTTTGGTCAAGTCTTGGTACAAACACTGCATACATCAACAAACAGGGAGGTTCCAGGTCCAAGAGGTTGTTCTCTCCGGCCAAGTTGATTCTGCTCTGGTGCCGTCAGTATGGTATCAAGCTCCGCTGTTGACACATATCAGATTGCCTGAATGTCAAGGCTGACCTGCTCTCGTGCTGATCGCAGGTGATTCAGACCGAGTGGTCGTTGAACGTGGTGAAGCGATCTGGGCTCTTTGAAGTCAACCAGACATCCATCTCTGCCACCAGGGATAATCGATGCCTTTGTGTCCCCATTTCCCAACAAGTTGGCATGGGCAACAGATGCCATGTCGATTTTGTGGCAGGGAATGTGGGCGCATGTCTTTCCTCTGACCCTGCTCTTGCTGAATTCAACTGAATTAGACAGGGCACACTTGGGATCTAGGATGGTTTTCTGGGCCATTGCTCTGTAGTGTGGAGTTTTTGGTCTCGATTCTTTGGAGGTTGCTCCCTCCTCCAGTCTGATGGTACAGAGAGAGAGAGAGAGAGAGAGAGAGAGAGAGAGAGAGAGAGAGAGAGAGAGAGAGAGAGAGAGAGAGAGAGAGAGAGAGAGAGAGAGAGAGAGAGAGAGAGAGAGAGAGAGAGAGAGAGAGAGAGAGAGAGAGAGAGAGAGAGAGAGAGAGTGTCATTTAATACATGATGTGATGAATACAATGTTCTGATATCTTTAAACACTAGACAACTTGATGGAAGACAGTCATTTAATACATGATGTGATGAATACAATGTTCTGATATCTTTAAACACTAGACAACTTGATGGAAGACAGTCATTTAATACATGATGTGATGAATACAATGTTCTGATATCTTTAAACACTAGACAACTTGATGGAAGACAGTCATTTAATACATGATGTGATGAATACAATGTTCTGATATCTTTAAACACTAGACAACTTGATGGAAGACCTAATATACACATGTGGGTCATATTTATCTGCCATTGATGATGACAAAGTGAACAGTATACTTGTCAAAGCTAGTTTGGATTGTACACAACCCTCTAATGCCTGAAGCCACTAAATGCTGCTGGCTTTGAGGATTCTACCAGACTGTCTGAATATATCTCATGACTGTTATCCCATTTGCTCTACCTGCAAAAAGACTCAAACCACCATCAAATGAAACTAGAATTCAGGTTTTAGGGAAATAATGATATTTTGTCTCTGATGAGTCTCTGCAGGTAAAACAAATAGGATACCTGGTACTAGTTAGAAGTGGCTCACAATTTACTACCACAATAATATTTAAACTTAAAGTACAAACATTCAATGATGATGCTTGATGCAATGGATGTACTTATAAATCCATGGATGTACAATTTAAAATTAACCCTTAAAGTATGATGCTTGGCTGCCTCATGTGACACATTTTAACACAACATTTTGTATATGTATAATTCCAGAAGTACCATTTGAGCACTTTGGATGTTTACTTGAACACTTTGCATGTTTTATGTTTTCCCAAGACTATGTGCACAAAATGTATTTTACACGACATCCTACCAGAATACCAAAAATCATTGTTAATTACAATGGCAATAAAATTTCCATAAGTCTGTAAAAAGACTGGAGAGAACAATAGTTAATACCTGGTGGTGTACATGTAACATTTAAAACTAATGTCAAGATGGTGAGTACCCAAAGTCATTAAAATACCTTATTAATTTTGATATCACCTTTAAGTGTGTTTATCTGTATTTTTGCATGCCTTCAACAAGTTTGTTGGTGCTGAAAAATCTGTAAAAAGAAACCAGACCAATACTTATTTCATTTGACAGAACTACCAGAAAAAAAAAAAAAAATCATTTTGTGAAATAGTGGTGACACATTCCTGGTCTGTATTTGAATAGAATTATGGAAAAAATGGAAGTAAAACATTCTCTCCCGCCCCAATTTCTTTGGGAAAAATTATGATAAACATGAATTGGATCATACGGCCTCGGAGTGTCAGTAAAACGGAACTGGATAATACTGTCACTCTATAGCCCATGTAAGCCTGTCATGAAACCTGGGTTACTTGCAAAGTTGTCTTCTGGGCCTTGCTCTACACGCAGGAATAATGCGAATGTACAGCACCAAAGTACCCAGAATAGACTCCTGTTATTAACTTTTAGCATACATAGAAATAGAAGAGCTCCCAAGCACTTCTCACAACATTGTCATTCACTCAGCTTATGCTGACTGCATCATAGCAACCGTGGTTGCTAGGTGCTTTTTACTACAATTTGCCACTTTAGCCCATTTACATACAAACCTGTCATTTCTGTTTTACTTTTGCATCAATCTTACATTTTCTCATGGATGATCTCCATGAAGAAATCTAAATACTTTTTTCCCATTTACCTCTGTCTGCTGTCGACGTGCTTCATACGAGGATCCATGTTGATGTTATGATATTGTCACGTGATTTCTTCGCGAGACATTTCGTACTTACAGTCAAAACAAATATGGCGGTCCGACACAATGTCACGCTGTTGTCTTGAAACAGTGGTTTAAGTGTCTAATTATTGGCTTCAAATGAATCCATCAATGTTACTGTTTCTGCGTAGTATTTGTAAAGGTATAGGAGTACAGAAAGGTAAGATTTGTTTTTTTATTTAGGCAGTACACATATGTAAAATGATCTAATCAATTTATGCCATGGTTTCCGACCTGGATTACTGACAATACTGAGTGACAGGCTTGCGATGCCTTGAACTGGAATCTGGAAAGCTTTGGAATTCCATAGGGCCGTGAGGCAACCTGGTTGAAAATGATGCCGTTTTGTCAGATGCCTCAGCGGCATAGTCAGGTTCATATCAGAGGCTTAAACTCTCACGCTTTGAGCAGGAGAACGCCCCAAAATTCCCCCCGGAATTTGTAAGACCTCGGGCTCAGATTGACCGAAGGCAAATTTCTCTGACACAGTTGCAATTAAAAAGGTATTTGTCAGGAAAAGCTGCCGTTCTTTGGAAAAGGCCTGGATTTTCAGCAATGAACCCCTGCACTCAGTTGTGCATTCAAGTGTAAAAGGTGTTCACATGTGCGTTATTGCGTTTGCAACGAGAGGGATGGATTCCAATGGAGCTATGGGCATTTGCTCTCAATGTCACCAAACTGCAAACATGAGTGACCCCTTTCATTCCCATTGTGGTTTTCCATTCAAGAAAAATATGAACAATGTTTGAGAAGGTAATCACAGTCGATGCTTTCAGCAAGTGGAGAGAGTACTTAAAGTTAGCTTCAGCGCATATATTGGCTTGGTGGATTTTTGGAAGAAAGAGTTGGGAAGGCCTGCCCAATGGCAATGAAGTATATTGTCATCTAATATGTAAGGATGGCAAGCACTGTAAAAAGTGAGCGCAGCTTTCATCCACACCATGCAGTGTGGTTGCTATCGGTGGTGTGGCATATTCTATTGTGTGCCACCTGACGGCCAGTCAAAATGATTATGTGGCAACCACTTTGCATTCGGAACTCTCAAGTTCAGTCCATGGCCCCCGTTACTGGTGTGCAATGGTCAGGATTTTGTCAAAATGGAACATAAATGGGTAAAGGTTCTATACTAAAGTGCATGTGTGACTCAGCTTCATAACCATACCATGCATCAGTGTTGATTCAAGGCAGGGGGAGTGGGGGATTTTACCACCTTTTGACAACTTTGGCCCAGATTATTACTCATGAGGGGCCAGGTCCCCTCACTTTTAATGCTTATATCTTAGTGCATTTCTATTGTGTTGGCCCATCATTCTGGCTATGTAGCCCATTCTGGAAAATCAGGTGGGCCAATTTGGCCCCTTTCACACAAGTCCTAGAATCAACTCCGATGCATTATTGATTAGATGAGATCGGTATTTAGTTATACAGAATGGCTCCTACTCTCGTAAAAAGAATGGCACATCCCATCAGTTGAGAGTTCGACATGAGAAGTGGACCAAGCTTTGTTATCATCACTATGCACTCTCCATGGTAGGAAACATGGTACAGTTATGTACATTACCAAAATAGCACTTGCCGTTAGCATATAAAAGGCAGGTCTTTCATATATATGGGTTATATACACAGAGTTATATATATATATATATTATATGACTAAACGGTAATTACAACTGTATTTAGCAAATACGTACCACACTATTTTTGAAAATTCACATTACCAGCTTTTTATTGATGGTCTTGAAATGATGTTTGGTGCATGGGAGAAGTGCAAAGCAGTGAAAATGGTTATGATTTTTTGTGCCTAGGTGACAAAACATGTTTTTCCCACAGCTTCATGACACAGTTTAGCAAGGTAGCTTAGACTGGGAATAGCAGCATTATTCATTTAAAGAAATAAATCTGCAGGGAGGATATTTTTTGTTCTAAACAAACATAAACTTGTTATGTGTCACAGACTTTTTGGATGAGAAGAACTATTTTCATTCCTTCATGCATGTCACAATGACTTGGACACTTTCATTAACATGCTGCCACAGCCTACCATAATATAAGTGTATAATTGAAAAGGCAAATAAGGACACTGGTTATCATTTTTACATCAGCTTAGGTTATACGATGGTCCACCGTCCGTCATCGACAATTTACATTTTTGACTTTTCAAAAACCATTGGCTAGATCCATATCATATACTTGGTGGGGGTGTGCCTTAGGTGGGTCTGTATCATGTACGTTTAAATGGTCACGCTCTAGTAAATTTTGGATTTTGTATGACTGTTTTTGTCCTTTGTGATTCTCCTGCTTGTAATTGCAGTTTCTAGTCTGAAACATTGATTCATTTTATGCTGCAGTGCACAATTGTGATTGATAATGGCTAGCAAAATTTGTATTTTCTATAATTGTGTGTGAACTCATGAAATTATGATTATATAAGCATATATTGCTGCAGTTTTCAAACTCTCAGTCTGTGAAACATAAATATTTTTCCGGCAACATTCTACAGGTGACAACTTTTGACTGCTGTCACGTGCAACAGCACACATACTGAGTATACATTGGGCATGTATTTCGTACTTAATATATATATTTTGTCAATATTATGTGTACATGCATGGGTGTCAAACTTCAGTCTTCAGAGAGAATTCAGTCTTCGGAGCTTTTAACATGCCATTGTTTTCTATTTGAAGAGTTCTAATTTTGGCCATTTTCAGTCTTGGCAGGGCAGGACCTCTAACATCCATGTACATGGCAAAGTATATGTCATTAATATTCTACATGAAGAGAAGAATTTGTATTAGCCTTTGGATATTTTTCTAATATTCTTGAAAGAAATAAAGTATATAATTAGAAAGCTTGGTTAAAAAAAAGCAAAATTACAATCTATTATTTTTGAGGACTGGTGGTTGGAAAGTGTACTTTTGAAGCATTTTCAAACTGAAACACATACCTTCTTGGTTAAGATTAGTCCACAAATGGAATTCACATATTACTCATGTGTGGACCTGTGTACAAACAAGCTAACCATGTTAGGGGTGATTTTGTCACTGTATTCATGGTTCGTGCTAAATCACACACACACATATGAACTGTAAAATTTATGAGCATAACGCTGTGGACAACGTGGAACGCAGCAAAATCCAGGAATGTATCTCCAGTTGGTTCAAGACACATTTTTTCCCATTCTTGTGTGACTGTCCCATGCTTTGCAATGGGTTTTACTCCATGTACACGGGATTGGTGTAGGGGGAGTATTGGGGACTAATCCTAAAGAAGCTCTGTTAATGTGATGAATTTGTTATTTGTACCTATAGGTGTTAATAGTGGGTTCTCACCAGGCGCCACATTGAATGAGTGCTTATGCGAATGTGGTAGTTCTTGACCACGATATTTACAGTCATCGAAAACTATATGGTACAATCTGATTAGGCTAGCATAAAATCCCATGTAAATTGCCAAGATTTATATGTTATCTGCCTGTGTGTTTTCATAATACTGCCTTGGACAAAGTATATTCATTTTATAGATTTTCAACGGATGTGTAAGCACTAACTGCTAATTTTTTAAAGCACTGACTTAAGTATTTCTTCTACCTAAAGAAGATGAGACCCATACCATTTTATGTTGAAAAGGTAGTATTTCCCTGAGAAATAATATTTTCAAAATTTAGTTAACATTGATACTATTACTTGTGCCTCATTGCCTCAGATCAACATAACCCAGGCCCATTATAATCAAATGTGCTTATCCTGTCTTTGCAATGTTCTCTGATTGAAGGTTGGTGATAAAACCATTATTTATGTGTATGATATAGATTCTCTAGGCTTCAAAACATTACTATATTGCCATATTCTAAGTGGTTTTTGAACTTATATAAATGGATGAGATATTACAGAAGAAAATTAAATGATGATCAATGTAAAAATGTATATCACCGAGGTCAACACCACCCCCTGCCTACAGTATATGTGAGTGCAGTATTTGGTATGTTATATAAATCAGGAAAAACATGCTGTCAATGTTGTAGACATTATTCAATGAAATTAATTTCTCTGATTGGTAAAATATACAAAATTTGATTTTCAAAATTATTCCATATGCCAACAACATTAACAGCGTCCATGGCTGTACATAAATGTGTCAATTGACAGATTCATTTTAAGACATGCACAGAGAAAAAAAAATAACTATAATACATGCCCATACACATGAAAGACAGTTGTCCATAAGATCTAGGCCACAAAATACGAGTAATAAGAGTAAATGCAGATTTGATATGTTTCCTTGGTATCTGAAATTATAGGAAAGTCGTTGAGGCAATCTTGCAGGCTGACTCTAGGGAAGACCTTGATGATAACGTTTTTATACATATAGTCTTCACCATTATTGTGTCATTATCCTTATGAATGTACCTCTCATATTTGTAGGAGGTCATGTTTTCCAAACTGCTCACGTAAAAGAAATTCTTGCGATATTAAAAACTGGCATTTCTGTTTCTTGTTTGTGAAGTTTACTTTCTCAAATGATAGACTTAAGCTACCCAGATCAAGTACTTGATCAGATAAGTGCCATTCCGTGCACTCAACTGATTGACAACTCACAACAAGTACTGGAGCAAATTAGTGGTATTTCACGCATCATGCATTTGAATAGGGATCAATAAGATGTGTTTCACACTCCAGCATTGAATCATTAGACCGTGCCAACAGTAAGGCTTCAAAATACCACAGTTTCTTTCTGACAGTATCCATCATTCTAGTATATATTTAATGCATTTACTCGCTTTAAAAATGATTCAAATTGTGGACAATATCACACATAGTCAGTTTTAGGCTATTGTACTCAAATTTATTGACTGTGTATATTAAAAATTAGAATAACAGGTCCATGTCCACTTGCAGCTGATAATGAAAGTCTGTTAAAGTCAATTTTTAACTATTGGGCTGATAGATTTGTTAAACTAGTAGGACAACAACATAGCCGAAGACGTCAGGGGTAAATGGAAGTCCATAATAATTTAACTTGTTCCATAAGTAAGACGTTAACATAAGACAGTGCCAGACACATATCACCAGCCAATTACGTCACAATGCCTGACTGATCCCAACACCGGCAGAGGGCAGCACCGCCACAGAACTTTTTCTTTTCTCTGTACGATAACTTGACTCTATGAGCCTCATATTTAGTACTTAAGATGCTGTAAGAACATAAATAAAGTGGAGCCTCCCATTCACTGATGAAGGACCATCTGGGGCCCGAAACGCATTGGGGGAGGCTACCCTAGAACTTTCTCTTTTACACTTCATTTCTCTTGTCTTGTTATCTTTTATACATGGATTTCTAGATGTTGTTCGCTCTTTTTAACATATTAGTTTATTGGGCTGATAGTGAGGAAATGAAGGTAAAATGAGAAATCCGCGAGAATGTGTAACGAGAAAAACCAAGCAGTCAAAACAAAAACTTGCATGGCACCTGGTCCATTCCCAGCAGTTTGCTTGATGTGACCATGTTGTATCAAAAGTGTGACTACAGGGAGAATTATGAATCAATTTGTTACATTTTATTATATTCTACATCTTTCTTATTATATATATATATATATATATATATATATATGCACCATCATGATCATCATCATCATTTTGTTTGATTTTCATTAATTTTATTTGGCTCTTTTATTGGGGGGGGGGGGTGCAACGGGGATCTATGAAAAAATAATTAAGTAATTGTTGTTTTTCTGTAGTGCATGAAACACCAGCTTCAAAAATCCAAGGGAGCCTTCTGTGTATCCCATGACCTTGATTTATTGAACAGATATCTCTGATTTTTTTTTCTGTCATGACTTTTCATGTTTTTGTAATTAAGATTCTTCTCAAACTGCGAACTGGATTTTCTCCAAAATTTGGAAATTGTTGTTATGATCGGTAAGAGTGCATGGTAGCATTGAGGTGTATACAGTGGAACCTGTCTGTAGTGACTTCCAGTGAGATCTGACTAAAATGGCCAGATCAAGAAAAAATCAAGCTATTACATTTCCATTTTTCACACTTGCCGGTCATGAAAACGGAAGATAAATAGACCGAATAGGCGTCAGCGAAGGTAATGTAAGTGTCTTGTGCACTGTATGCTTGAAAACGCACGGAAACTTTATTCAACATGGAGAATAACAGATAAGGAACACATACATGTATGATTTTGCCATATTCAAGCAAGGAATATGTACTTCAATCACATGTATACAGAGTGGTATGAGTAACATTGTTCGTGGTATACTGGCCTTGTGGTATTACTAGACAAGCAGCGTCGGTCTCGCACTCAGAAATGTTCATACACCTGTTTGCACAGTTGACAATATAGCTTTGTTGAAGATTATAAACTGGATCCACTGTTCACTCAATGGGGATATACTTTGGTTGGGTCTCTATTCAGTAGGTCATGTTTCAACAATTTAAATTTGTCTAAATTATTGAATTTTTATTAGCTCAGCTGACTTGTCAGTCAGCTTATCTTATGGTTCTGCGTCTGTCATCAACAATTCACATTTTTGACTTCTTCTCAAAAACCGTTGGCCAGATCCACTTCAAACTCGGTGGGGATATGCCTTGGGTGGCTCTGTAACAAGTTAGTTCAAATGGTCACAGACCAGCGATTTTTGGATTCTTTATGGATTTAAAAAAAAAAAATTCTGGGGAAATCTTAGAAAATCCTCTCAAAAACCACTTGGCCGATTGCTTCGAAATTACATAGGAACACTTCAGGGGACCTTAATTTGTGCAACAGATGGGGCTGCAATTTTTTTCTTTTTTTTATGCATTTTTGTGTGTGTTTAAGCTATTTTTGATTTCTTCTCCAAGACTGTCACTGAGATTATGCTGAAACCTGGTGGAAATATTCCTTGTGGAAGGCTCAAACAAAGTTGTTCATATTTTGGACTTTTCGAAAACCTTCAGCCAGATCCACTTCAAACTTGGTGGGGATGTACCTTGGTTAGGTCTCTACCAAAGTTATTCAACTGGTTGCGCTCCAGCGATTTTTTTATTTTTTAGTTCAGCTGACTTCTGGTCAGGCTGAGCTTTTAGGATGGTTAGTCATCCGTCCGTTGTCCTATATCCATCCACAATTCACATTTTCAGCTTATCCCAAAACGGTCAGCCAGATTCACTTCAAACTTGGTGGGGATGTACCTTGGGTGGGTCTATACCAATTTGGTTCAGTTGGTTACTTACTTATAGGTAAATGCATACAGTTCTATTGATTACTATGCAAGTCAATGGGCATTCTAATGCTGATCAAATCATATTTTTTCCTTTTTTCTCCAAAACCGTCAGCCAGATTGACTGAAACTTGGTGGCAGTGTGCCTTCGGCGCCTCTTTTTTGTTTAATTGGTCATGCTGCAGTGATTTTTGGATTATTTTGTGAACTTTTTATCCCCGTTGACTTCTCATACAACTGAGCTTATAGGGTGGCCCTTCTTTCGTCACCAGTTCGTCCACAATTCACTTTTTCAACTTTTTGTCCAAAACCAAGTGCCAGATTTACTTCAAACTTGGTGGGGATCAAGGTACATCCCCACCAGACCATCTCTAGCAAGTTTGTTCAAATGGTGACGTTCCAGTGATTTTTGGAATTTTTATAAATTTTTTGTTCTTCTTTCGGGCAAATCTTAAGAAATTCTTCTCCAAAACCGCTCACCCAATACTTTGATATCATGCAGAAACACTCCTAGGGACTCTTAGTTCTTAATTTGTTCAGAAGGTAGCGCTGGATTTAAAAAAAAAAAATGATTTTTTTGTGTGTGTGTGTGTGTTTTCCCTGTTTTCAACTTATCCAGAACTGTAGCTGAGATTAAACATTGTGGATATGATTCTTGTGAAAGGGTCCAACAAAATTGTTCACTAGGTGGCACTGCTGTTGATTTATGATATTTTTTTTTCAGTTCGGGTACTCATCAGTAAATGCACCTTTCCTATTGATTGCTATGTAAGTCAATGGCATTCTAATGCTAATTCACATTTTTATGAATTTTTTCTTTAGGCAAATCTTAGAAATACTTGTTATTGTCCTTTGCACTTACGTGAAGCTCAACACAGGTCAATTCAGTTGCAACTTTGATTTTGTGAACAAGATTAGTTATTTGGCTACAAGGTAGACATATTGATGTTTATTCTTTGATTTTTACTCATAGAGAAATAAGGACTAATTCCAGTTAGCCCTGGTGTACTAATTTAGTTTAACTTATTCCTTGTATGTCTTGTGTTTTAAGTATTTCTGAAATTTTTGTGTAATATATTTTAATTGATTTAGTTTGATATGGTATTGGTTTATGTTTACAATCTATTGGATGGTGGCACAAGGCACCACCTTCATGCCATCCCTCAGCAATTCTGTTGTATGTACGTTTCTTTTTATGCCCCCCCTTCGGAGAAGGTGGGGCATATAGCTGTGCACATGTCGGTCGGTAAGTCGGTAGACTGTGGTTTCCGCACAATAACTCGAGAAGTTTTTGAGCTAGGACTTTGATACTGTGCAGGTGTATAAGCAAACTTTGAAGATGGGTGACCTTGACCTAATTTCCAAGGTCACAATGGTACCTGAGGTAACTTTGGTTTCCGCACAATAACTGGAGAGGTTTTTAAGCTATGACTTTTATATTGCACAGGATTATAGTCCATATTTGGGGCTAGGCGAAGTTCGAAGATGGATGACCTTGACCTCATTTTAAAGGTCACAGCCACTTTACTGAATATGATTTCACGCTTTCTCTATGATAACTTATACCTTGGAGCTAGAACTTTTATATTGCAGAGCATTATGGTTCTCTGTAAGGGCTAGGTTGAGTGTGAAGATGGGTGACCTTGACCCAGTTTTCAGGGTCACAGAGAGATTGTAGAATTCCTGTGGTTTCCGCACAATAACTCAAGAAGTTTTTAAGTTAGGACTGGGATACTTTACAGGTCTATATTTCTTGCTAAGGGTTAGAAGAAGTTTAAAGTTTGGTGACCTTGATTTAATTCCCAAGGTCACGTTGGTACCTGATTTAACTTTGGTTTCCACATGATAACTGAAGAGGTTTTTTAAACTAGGACTTTCATATCGCACTGGATAATTGTCCGTATTCGGGGCTAGGTCAAGTTTGAAGATGGGTGACCTTGACCTAATTTCAAAGGTCACATAGCCATTTGGTTGAATACTGTTTCTGCACGATAACTTGCATTTTAAAGGTAGCACTTTTATATTGCACAGCTTTATGGTTGCCTATAAGGGCTAGTTTGAGTTTGTAGATGGGTGACCTTGACCCACTTTTGAGGGCCACACACAGACAGTAGACTTCCTGTGGTTTTTGCACAATATCTGAAGAAGGTCAAGTGAAAATGAGTGACCTTGCCCTAATTTCCAAGGTCATAAAGCCACTTTGCTTAATATGGTTTCTAAATGATGACTAATTTTTCAGCTATAACTTTTATATTGTCATGAGTGCCCCATCTACCCCTATCAATAGGGTAGCGACGGCAAGGGTAATGAGGGAGGGGGGCATCTATGTTTTACAAATATATCTTGTTCTGTAATTCCGTTGAAAATAAACAATTACTGCTGTGAAGCTCAGGCAGGTCATTTGAGCACAGGCTGTTCACACTGCCCTCTAGTGTGTGTATGTATGTATTATCATCATCATCATAATCATCACAACCACCATCATTATTACACGCACCATATATGTATCAGGTTTAAACTTCATGCCTCAGTGAACCTAGGCCCCATTTCAAGTATTTGGCTCAGTGAAATCCATCAAGTTCAACTATCAGCTCCAAGTTTAGTTCAGCTGAACTCAGCTATGCCCAGCTCATCTTGGCTTAATTCAAGATGTGGCTTCAGCTCCGTTCATGTGTGAACATATTTTGGGCTGTACACTTGTAGGTCATTTGAGCATGAGATGTTTGGGAATTGTTTCCATTTGTAATTTTGTTTCTCCCTCTTCAATACTTCTGGTTTTTTATCCCAAGTTTACCAGTTTTTCTCCTTACTTTTCCAGGACTGCTTAAGAATAATTCATTGAAGGTGCCCAATGGAAAACAGTATTGTGCGAGATTTTCAGAATCTCCAGGTGCTGGCAGCCTATGACTTTGAGAAAATGGATGAGTTGGTGCAAGATCTGACCAATGCACTTGAAGAGAGCTCCAAGTCTCGTAATGGTGAGACTGCTGCCATGCATGTAGCTCAGGTGATGCGACGACACTGTAAGAAGCGTCGGAACAAGAAACGACGATCTAATCCAAACTTGTGGTCAAAACATGGAACCATCAGTGAAGCTTCAGAAAGTAGTTTAGATGAAGCACTGAAGGATTATATGGAAAACGTGGCTCAGCAAAGTGACTCCGATGACTTAGCCATGGCCAGAAGGCTGTCCTCCATGTCTTTTCCCAATGTAACCCAAACACTATCCCTTGCCGAATCAGATTCATTTACAGAAAATTTCTCGCCCATGCGACCACATCGACGCAGGCGGAAATTCAAAAGAATGGCTATAGATCCTGAGCCGGAAGTAGACCTAATGGCTGATGGTCACCATAAGAGAAACCGGTGGAAGGGGAAGTTAAGACAAGATGAAAATCAGTGTCAGTTAGGTAAAGACAGTGATGGAGTCGAACATTGCACTAGTCAATTCACAGGGGAAATAGTGCCAGGGAAGCGAAAGCGAGGTGGTCGAGGAAGCAGCTTTGACATGGATTTGGGTCCACAGGATGGACAGGCAGCAGACACAAGTGCTGTCAATAAAACAGACAATGCACAGTAAGTTATTTCTGACATTCCACTAGTGGCCATTCTCATTCTTATAGCTTTGATTGATGGTGAAGGGGTACATCATGATGCAATCAAGAGAGACAAGCATTGCATATTGAACTCTTCCCCCCCCCCCCCCAAAAAAAAATTGATAAAGTGTAGGCTCTTGTATGTGCAATTTGACATTGGAGACTGTAATGATTGATCAGTTATAATTTGATAACTAGCACATGTTCGACTCTGCTGACTAAAGGTCACAGAGCTGCTAAATGACCACACATGTCAGTCTCTCCATAAACTTTTTGTCTGCAAACACGGTACAGTCCAGAGTTTTAGAGTTGGCCCTATATAACTTTTAAGACTTATGAAGTGTATGAAAATCTAGGTCAAGTTCCATATTGGTGAAGCAACTTGACCATTATGTAATACACGTATATGGGTCAAAATATGATGACCATCCTTAATTAGAATTAGACATACCAAATTTATAGGATGTGTAAATAATGTCCATTGCTAATATGTTATGTAATATTGGTGACCCTGACCATTTTTGTCAGGTCACCGGTTCTCTAAATTTAGAAAAAGTGAATTTAAAATGGTAGAATTTAGCTTGGACATCAATGGCAATGGGAATTGGTTATGCAGATCAAAATTGCACATGAAATAGTTCTTGGTGATCTACTTTTTGGGTCACAGTGACCCAATTATGGAACTTGGCACTTGTCCCAGTTTATTGTTTTTCCTAAGTAACTAAAAAAATCTTACCTGATTTGAACAAATAGACTGTGTGTAAAAACACAAAGAACACATATTTTGAGCACAAATTTTCAAGCCGAGTTGATGGTGCAGGTCATACATGTATGGTCATTTGGAATACAGGGGTCAAAATGAGAAAATCTTGTGAATGCTCTGCACCCCACAGTTTTTGAGTTAGGCCCAATTGATTTAAAATCTATAAAGTGTATGAAAATCCACGTGTGTGGACTTTGATATTGGTGGTTCCATCTACAGTATTATGTAATATATGGGTCAAAATATGAACATCTTGTGAACAGTCTAGCATCCTGAATTTTTTAGTTCTGCTGACCAGTGGTCACAGAGCTTAGGTGACTTGTCATGTCTGTCTGCCTGAGGAGCATGTCAATACAGTAAAGTTTCCAACACTGATGCAAGATTTGACAAAGGAAAGGATAAAAGAAAGTGTCACACGGAAGAAAAATGTTCTGATTTGATATTATCTACACTGCTGCAAGAAAATTCTATTCACATACTAGAAAATTCATCGATGATCCATGTACTCTTAACAACAAGGATGAGATCAAGAAACATTGGAAGGAAATTTACCCAAAATAACTCATTTTGAATAAAGAAAATGAGAGTGACAATAAGGCAACTTTCCTTGATCTTGAAATAGGGATTGACAACAATTTGTATGTGACAAAGATTTTTGACAAATGATAATAATTCAAATTTGACAGTTTCATATCCATATATCATTGGAAACATTCCAGAGAACTTAGCCTATGGTGTGGTCATTGAACAGGTTTTACACATTAGCAGAAACACATCATAAATAAGTGAATTTGTAAGGAGAATAAGAATATCGATGCAAAAACTATGCCACAAAACCTATGATACCAAAAGCTAATTAAAACTCTGTTGAAGTATTTCCATAGATATGGAACAATACTGACAAAATACAACACTCATTCCAAGACACTAATAGATTAATCTATAGATTTAGCTATGCCTAACATAGAAGTGGTGGTAGGGCGATAGTTGGTATACTGTAAAGTTAACTTAAACCCACCTAGAGATTTTCTCTAGTCTGTCTGTACAGTCAGAAACCATCATTCATTGTGGGTCCTTCTATTTCATCACTTGGGTGTAGAGGTGACTATATAGTGGATTAGCTTAAACACTCACTTCACCATCATTGTTAGTACATAAGTGTAACATACTAGAAACGTCTGTAAACTTTTGTTCGTTAGCGCAATATTGTCCACAGCTTTCCAGTTAGCCCAATTTAACTTTCAGGACTTATATAGGGTGTACGAAAATCTAGGCCCCTTTCGATATTAGTGGTGCCACCTACATTATTATGTAATACAGGGGTCAAAATGTGAAAAGCTTGTTAACATTCCAGCATCTTTAATTTTTGGCAGATCTTCACCAAATTTTGTGAAATTATGGGGAGGTCAAAGTCTAATTTGGTAATGATACTAGTGGTGCCACCTATAATGTGACGGTAATTATGAGCCAAAATGTGTGTTAGAATATTAAATTCTATATTTGGAAAAGTAATGAAATAAAAGGATTAGACTTGGCAAATTTATAGGATATATAGACCACATTTGGCCACCTGTAGGTAGAATGCTCTGTAATATTAGTGACCTTGACCTATATCTGTGAGGTCACTATGCCTGTATAGTTGAAAAGGTGATTTTATAATGTCACAGTGTAGCTTGGACATCAGTGGCAAAGATAATTGAGCCTCCAGATCAAAATTGCACTTGATTACATAATACATAAAACTGTACACTTGGTGACCTACATTTTGGGTCACTGTGACCCAGTAATTATGGAGTTTGGTGCTTGTCCAAGTTTATTGTTTTTTTTTTTCAATAACTGGAAAAGTTAGTACCTGATTTGAAGAAACAGACTATATATGGAAATCTGGATGTGGGGCGCATATTTTGAACAGTAACAGTTTTTAGTCCCCCGCCCACTTGTGGGGGACTAGAGGTTTGCACCTCGTCCGTCCGTCCGAAGCTTCTCCGGGCCATATTTCCAACACCATAACACCCACAACTACCAAATGTAATGTGTTTGTACTTCCTAGGATAGAGGTGTATGGTGTGCCAAAAGTAGGTCACTAGGTCAAATATCTGGGTCACAGAATACATATGTATGAAAAATCTTGTCCGGGCCATAACTTTTTTGTCCTTTTACTTAGAGTCATGAAATGTTACACAAATGTGAAGCTTAGTCTAAGAAAGTGTCATAAAGCAAAAGTAGGTCACTAGGTCAAATATTTGGGTCACCGATCGATATGTAAATATACAGAAACAAATTTTGTCTGGCACATATCTTCCCTATATTAATGCTACCTCTTCAATTTTTTTATGGTGGGTAGACCTTAGGTAGTAGCTGTGCATAGGCATTGTTTTGTGTGGCTAATTACTTGCATTAATTAATTATTTAACAAAGTTCGTTAAGCAAGACAAATTTTGTCCGGGCCATATCTTCTAAACTATTAATGCTAGCCCTTTGAATTTTTTGTGGTGGATAGACCATAGGTAGTAGGTGTGCATAGGCATTGTTTTGTGTGGCTAATTACTTTCATTAATTAATTATTTAACCAAGTTCGTTAAGCAAGACAAATTTTGTCCGGGCCATATCTTCTTAACTATTAATGCTAGCCCTTTGAATTTTTTATGGTGTGTAGACCTTAGGTAGTAGGTGTGCATACGCATTGTTTTGTGTGACTAATTACTTCCATTAATTAATTAATTAACGAAGTTCATTAAGCAAGCTCAAGATACAATACAAATTTTGTCCGGGCCATATCTTCTAAATTATTGATGCCAGCCCTTTGATTTTTTTATGGTGGGTAGACCTTAGAGGGGATATGGTAATGGGCACCGTCCGTGTGTCCGTCTGTCCGTCAAATATTTGGGTCACAGTAATACATAAATGTACAGTATTTTCATGTCCTTACTGTAATTCTTAAAAAAGTTTGACTTCTTGTTATAAAAGTTTACTGATAATGTATTGTGACCTAAAAGTGTGTCACAACGCAAAACTAGGTCACTAGGTCAAATATCTAGGTCACAGTGTAAACTCCATGTAAAACCTTGTCCATGCCATATTTCCCTTACTATAATACCTAGAGCTACCAAATTTATTATTTTAATACTACCTGGGGAGTTGTTGTGTCACATGGCAAAAGTAGGTCACTAGGTCAAATATCTAGGTCACTGTGAAATCCATTCAAAATCTTGTCCGGGCCATAACTTTTTTGTCCTTTTACTTAGATTAATGAAATTTTACACAAATGTGAAGCTTAATCTAAGAATGTGCCATACTTTTAATTTTTTTTTTCATCTAGGTCACACCCCTATATAGTAGTCCATTCAACCTCGTGGGCGACGAGCGGGGGACTATGTATTGCTCTGCAATACTCATTAACTTGTTTAATCTGAGTTGAAGGTCAAGGTCAGATGGCCAGTTTGAATATAGGGGTCATTTTGTGAATGCTCTGCATCCCACAATTTTTGAGATAGGCCTATATAAGGTTTAGGAGTTACAAAGTGTCTAAAAGTCTCTATCGACATCAATGTCGGTCCGCCACCTTGATAGTATTATGCAATATACAGGTCAAAATGTGAAAATCTTGTGACCGCAATACTGTCCACAGTTTTCAACTTAGCCCAATATAACTTGCAGGACATAGGATGTATAAAATTGAGGTTCATTTCGATATTGGTGGCGCCACCCACAATATTATGCAATAAAGGTAGGGGTCAAGATATGAAAATCTTGTGAACACGCTAGCATCTTTAATTTTTGGCAGATCTTCACAGAATTTGGTCGGATTGTATGGGAGGTCAAAATCTAAGTTGCTAATGATACTAATGGCCTCACCTATAATTTGACAGAATATATATGCCAAAATGTGTTTTAAGATATAAAATTCCATATCTTGAAAAGTAAAGTAGATTAAACTTGCCAAATTTGAAAGTTCGGACTGCAGAATAGGGAAAACAGTACTTAAGTAGGAAGTGGTTCTGGACAAAAACACACAAATAGAATTACCTTAAGCACTTATGAAAATGACATTTAATTCAAATTGTTAGTAAAGAATAAGACAATGATTCCAAGTACACTACAATTGTGTAACATGTAGAAGTTAGATATTGCATAATATGGATTTCATTGAATATTTTCTGAACTTCATGGAGGGAATGCATAGCAGGATAAGATTTTTTGGCAATGGTCATCAGATTATACATGTATATATATGTGGAGAGAGAGAGAGAGAGAGAGAGAGAGAGAGAGAGAGAGAGGGAGGGAGGGAGGAGAGAGAGAGAGAGAGAGAGAGAGAGAGAGAGAGAGAGAGAGAGAGAGAGAGAGAGAGAGAGAGAGAGAGAGAGAGAGAGAGAGAGAGAGAGAGAGAGAGAGAGAGAGAGAGAGAGAGAGAGAGAGAGAGAGAGAGAGAGAGAGAGAGAGAGATTATACATGGGGCTTGCTTTACTATTTTCCTCTCACGAGGGATCATTGTTGGAAGGGAAAAATTACGAGTGACCGCATCCAGCCATATAATATTTTGTTTATTCTGTGTTTAATTGGGTGCTCATCGCAAAAAAATATGCCCTGGCCTACTTTCAGCAACACCCTGGTGTGCTCTCTTTGTTCTATGTTCATCACGGTTATTCCACATCACACATGACATATAATCAAACATCGTTGCACACACTTGATTTTGTCGAAATGACAATGCATCACGTCACTGATGCAGGCATGAGACAATTTACTTGTAACAGTGTTTAGGTCGTGTGATCTACAGGGAGTGTCTACTTTTAAATTTCACACAAGAAAATTATTCACCCTTGTACATAGAATATATATACATATATCTATATCAGCAGAGCATTTATATATTAGGCCTTTCGGGCCTCTTGTTGTGTAGGCATGTGGTACTAATACAAAATGCTAGAGACTTAAAAGGTCATGAGTTGTATGTGTCTTGCCTTAATTGTGCTGATTCTGTGAATTTTTACAGAGGAGATTCCAGTAGCTCATATTGCAGCAGTGAAAGTGATGTTGGCATCTATACCAATGATGAAGGCAGGGATGGTAAGTAGGTGTAAGAGACTTCCTGTTTAACCATGTTCCTTGGTTGAAAATGTGTAGTTCCATATGTCATCCATTTTTCCATCCATTCTATCCGGGGAATATTACCATTATATCTAAAGGATATTGGCAATCAGTGGTGGCAGATTTTAATAGAGATTATTCGGTGATGGACCCTCAGATCAATTTATGTAAATTTTTAAATGTGTGTACCTATACATTGTTGTCGATCTGTATGCTACCGCCGCCACCCCCAGCCATTCTGTTTATCAAATTGTTCATGATGTGTTCTATCTTTGTATTATATTGAAAAGTGTATAATGTGCATTTCAGTTGGTGCAGCATGTGGAGATGTCCTTTAGTGGGTGTATGTTTTGTGAAGACCTTTGACTAGACTACTCCTTACAAGCATAATTCCATAATTCCATGTCAGTGATTTTATTTTTCATGCTGTGACTTGTGTCTTGGTTCAGAGTGACATGGGATTGTCATTGGCTTTACCTTTTTGAGATACATTTCTGCCTTTTGTTAGCAATAACATCCTGCGACTATTGACACGTGATGGGACTGAAGGACTGCTGTATGGCTGCATGGTTTTCCTCACCACAAAAATCAAAACAATAGGAGGGGTCACCATTACCAATTATCTGTGTATTCAGCTGAATACACAATCCAATATACAGAATTCTTCAGGGCTAGAGAAGTGTATTCCCAGTGGATTGCATGTTAAATTAACCTCAAATTAAAAGAATACTTTTAAAGCTGCAAGAATAAAATTTATGTGAACATTTCAGCTATTTTCATAATTATACCACACAAGTTTTGCTGTCTCTGCAACAAGTGGCTTTAAAGTTATTAAGCTGTAAATTACAATGAAAAGTAATGGGAATACACTCTAGCCCTGAATGACTGAAATGCCCTCTACAGGAGAGCAGTACAAACTTCTGTTCTTGCTCTCTCCGATTGCATTCATGTGTTTATTTTATCATTCAATGTATCTTCCAAGTTACGAAAAAATTGTCAATCAGTCTGTCAATGTTCATAAATTGGTTTAAACGTATTTTATTCAAAAAAGGATTGAGAAACAGGCAGAGCCTATATATAAATCTCTCTGGCATGATTCCTATGTAACCCAGCTCAGACATATATGTATTTCTGTCATCGTTTTAAAAGTTGCTTGCCACAGATTGCATGCAGTACCAACCCAGATGACTGAAACATACAAATTATATTTCTTAGTGTGTCATGCAGCTGCATATTTTGTGCAGAAATGAATATCGCCAAGTTCAAATAACATACTTGTATGTATGGTGCCTGTTGAGATTGTTCACAGCTGGTTGACAGTTTTATGTGACTTGTTTTACAATATAACGTGCCATTTCATCATTACATGTATTGAAGACTAGAGCTCATATTATGATACACTGTTGGTGGGGAATATTTGAAATATGACATAGACTTATTATTTTAACCCAACTACCCAAGTCTGTGTAACAAATAATGGCAGATAATTTTATTATGAATCACAGAGAACTGATTTCCATCTGAGTTATAAAAATGATGGCAGATTTGTATTCTTTAAAAAAAAGGCCTGTCATTGAAGCACTGACATACATATATATGTACATGTATCTCCACAGAAAC
>OZ026615.1:90017239-90038239 GCA_964020975.1 Hermodice carunculata | reverse complement strand
ATGGGAGAAGAAAAAAATGATGCAGCTAGGGAAACAGCTGAAGTTGTATCAACTTGGCACTGAAAGGGTCAAATAGATACTGGCTTTAACGCTTGGGAGGGAAAATACAGGGTTCTGTCAGTTTTTTATTTACAATTTTACACTGTCAGTTTTTAATTAATGATTTTACTCTTACAGGTGATGATGAACAAAGTGATTTCTTCCATGAGCCTGGCCCTGCTTGTGGCATCCCGGGAATAATCCCGTGGTGGGAGAAGGACCCTGTGGGGGAGGAGGAGAGGACAGAGCAGGCTAAGTTTGAGCACATCTTGAAAGGCAGCTTTGAGTTCCTCAGTCCATCAGCTCAAAGGAGTTTCAAAGCTAGAGTCAGTAAATTGATGGGCAAAGTAAGGGGGTCAATTCATTTTTCATCATTTTCACAAGAGTACAGAGAAATTCAAATTAATCCTGATATCCCATGCCTGGCTATGCATAATTCTTTAAATTTCTTGGGGACAGGAAAATATGTATACTTCACACTAAACTTACATTGGGCAGCAGCTGGTAAAATGAACACATATAAAATAGGTGTGGTCAATTATCTTTTTTATAACTGTGGTCTGGTGGTCAAAGATATGTGGCACTACTTTTTTCACATGTCCACAATCCAGAATATTTCAAAATGTTTTACACTTTCTTATTATACCAATTGCTCCATTTACTTTACAAACCATTTTGTTTTGAGCAAGAGATTGTGACTCTGCTGTAAACAAAGAAACGCTTCTTTCTGTTCAGCAATATATCCTTAATACTAAATGTGTCATCATTGGTGGCATTATGTGAATTTTATGTGGACTTGTTATAATAGGCCATACCATACATTTACAGCCCAATTGATCCATTGTTATTTATAGTTTTTGGTATATCTGTAGCCCACTGTCTGTCTTGTCTGTGTCTTTTTGTCTCGACTTCTCCATGTATAAAAGCGATCAGGGAGTATTTGAACCTCTGCATATGTTTAGAACAAAAGAAGTGCACATAGAGTACACCAGCGAGAGTGGTAAAAAGAGAGTGGCAAGGCTATAAATGTACCAAAATAACAATTTTAGTTCTTACAAAGGCCTTGTCTCATGTTTTATGAACCTTTGCTTTTCACTGGCAAAAGATACATGTGTTTGAGAATCATGTTCCTTTATAATTATTGTCATATCAACACAAGAAAATAATCTGTGCATGCTTTTGAAAATGATGAAAATATTGGTTTGCCCCTGTGTAAACATTTTCATTCATAGAGAAAACTTACTCAATGTCAATATGATGAAGACAAGAAGAGGAAGTTTCTTGTCCCAGTCATTTTTGGCTGAGTAATTAATAGTCATTTGTAGAATATATAATTCAGGGGTCCTGTACACTGTATCATGCACAATTTAAATTGTCTGGATAAAATCTTAACATTGTGAGAACAAATAAATTTGAACAAAGGGACTCTGTTTGAAAAATAACTGAAATGTGACTGTTGATCATGCCTTTAAATCCAGTGCAGCATAGCAGCAAGTGATATGAATGGCTTTGATCAGGGATACCTACTTTTGTTGAACCAACTGGTCTTTTATAATAGTGTACTGGGTCAAGCGATTAAACATTGGTAAAGAAGTAGTCTGATTGCCAATTTTAAGGTAAGGAGACTACAGAATGAGTCACTGTCCTTTATTTGATATCAACAAGTAGGCTGTGGCCATGAGTACTCATGAAAGTAACACAGGTTTATGGGTTGTTTCAGAGAGGAAGAGAAATCAGATCAGGAAGAAGACGTCTGAAAGACCGAGTGAGTGTTATAAGCTGTCATTATAATTTGATCTAAGAAAGAAAACACAACAAAAGGATGGCAGAAGGTGGAACACAATATTGATATGATATTTGTACATATTTGGGCTCTCAAACAAAATACGCTTTCAATAAAAAATGTATGGTAAAATCAGGCATACAAGAGTTGTGAACAGATGAATTCAGGGGGAGGGCTATTCTGCATAGTTTATTGATTTCAATGCCAATAGGCACTGCCGCTTTTGCATGCCTGGATTTGTATTTATTTATTATACCATTCATCAATAGAGACAGTACATGGAAATAAAGTACATTTGAACATGAAAATTTGATGTGGAAGTTAATAGGTAAGATTAAGGGGATGTAACTATGAGGGCACAGTATGTAAGACTCTTTTCTTGGCCATTGCCCATTAAACCAACCAAAACCGACTGGTGGTCAAATGTTGTCTGCTTCAGTGTTTGCAGCTAATTTCAAAAGTAATGAAAAACAGTTTGATTGAGAACTGTGGATGAAACTTATCAAGATCACATGCCCCAGGTCAACAGGTTTCCTTGGCATGAGTTGGGCACTTCTCAAACCGTGCCAAGGAAAGCTGTTGACTCAGTTTTAATTCAAGGTAGAAAGGGTTAAAGTGGCAAAACCAGTTTGCTAAAATTAGCAAACTGAGAGGCAAAATGAATATAGGTCCATGTTTTCCATTCTTTGCTAAAAAAGGCCAGTCTATATAAATACCTTTCTGTGGCACATGTTTTTTTTCTTCCTCTCTCCAAGGGGGGAAAATGGAGAGTTCTTTGTCAGTATCCTATTTGTGTGACATAAATCCTTGCCCACAGATATGCCAAGGAGCTCCTGTATCTCACAATCAGCAGCATATTGATGACTAGTTGACATATGTTTCAGGATCGACAGCAACGGCCAGAGAACACATGCAATATATTTTCTGCCTGGCAGAATGGAAATGGTACAAATGGTGCAAACCAGTCAGGCACCATCAAGCGAATACGGAGGACTCCACCAGCAAGTCCCATCAACGAAGGTAAGAATGGAACCTTGATTCACAAAAATGCTCAGGTTTGTCTGCATTTAACCTTTCCCGTGATGCAAGCAAGAAAACCCGCCCAAAGATACTTGCTTCTCCCATGCTGCAGGCGAGTTTTTCCACCCAATGTAGCAAATGCTGAAGATCAACTTTCAGTGTGCGTAATTACCGAGATATGGTAACATGGCGTGTTCCCCTGCAGATGTTCAACACATTAAATGGTTTCCACTTTAGCTATTGAGTAACAGTACCCAAATTGTATAAATATTGCGGTATCTCTGCGAGAAAAAACAACACATGCAGATTTTATTCAGTATGGACCATCGTGGAGATTGCGCATGCTTGACCATGTAGAAACTTATTTGCATGATCTGTCAGCCAATCTGCACCCGAGCAGCACAATTGTCTCGCTGAAGCACGGTGAGAATACTGAAATGGTATGTAAATGTGCAAGACTGGAAAGCATGGTGGATAATTAACACTCGTGGTATTTGATTGCAAATTCACAAAATGAAAAGTTGTCAACATTTTCTATATTTGAGTGCAAATTTACAAAATGAAAATGGATAGCTCTTTCTGTATATGATTGCAAATTCACAAAATTTAAAACCAAATATCTTTCATCATGTTAGTCCTGTTGAGATAAAAATTTAAGTAACAGTTAGCTCTAGAGAAAGTAAGTATGTACTCACTTTGGAATCTATTTTTTTTTTTTTCTTCTTTTTTTTTTTTTTTCAGGTTTTGTTGGCGAAAATGCAAGTCCCATTCCAGAGGACAACATTGGTAACCAAATGTTACAACAGATGGGCTGGACACCTGGGTCTGGTCTCGGGGCCGACAGCGAAGGGATTACTACACCAGTCATGGCTTGCATGCGACCTCGGCGACAAGGTCTGGGCGCAGAGTCAAAGTCCTGATGTTCACTAAGTCCAACTATTATATTGACACATTCATTCTACATTATAGCCATTAGAGGTCAGTCACTGATCTAGTATGGGTCAGCATTAGGTCATTGAGCATGTGCACTGTGTGTACAAGTCACCTGATACAAAGGCGACCAATTAGATCTCACTTCAGGGAATTTTTTCTTCATATTAAATCTGGATGTCTGTCATTTTACTGATGTAGTAAGGGTCAGTGTTCTTAGTTGGGCTACTAGATGTAGCATAGAATACATAAATATATATATATTGATGTTGAGTAACCAGAGTTTTAGACAATTTAGGCTGGTCTTTTTGGAAGTGAATAACCCAGACTGATAGGGATGTCATTTTACTTTTGGTCACCACCAAGCGTATCCATGGATGTTAGGGTGAGGAAATTAGAACAGATCAGACAACTTGTGTCTTTGTGACACTAATGTAATTTGAAGTGGCATTTTTAAAATATTCAAAACGTCAGTGAAATGTTTGACCATGAGACACCAGATTTCATGCACGAAGAAAAACCATAAGGCCACTTTATCCTTTTATATGTGCATGTCAGAGTGCCTTGAGCCACATGACTCTTGTAGGCAATAACTTGGAGTCACTTGGTTCATATGTGTAAAATTTTTGCAAGACTTG
Source organism: Hermodice carunculata (assembly GCA_964020975.1). Taxonomy (NCBI): domain Eukaryota; kingdom Metazoa; phylum Annelida; class Polychaeta; order Eunicida; family Amphinomidae; genus Hermodice; species Hermodice carunculata. The sequence continues at coordinate 90,033,829 of OZ026615.1, read as the reverse complement.
CCTTAATTTAGCGAAATACAACTGCTACAGTGATATATTAGGTAATACATGTTCTGATTATTCGCATAATTTTGGACCGTCTTGGTCTGCAGTTCTTGCCTGTTTTTCATGTTCATTTTAAATGGGATGTAATGGACCTTGGAAATACATAGGATATGGCATCCCACAGGCATATTTACTAGCATCACACTGAACTCTGCTGTGATCTGTGAGTATTTTCTGCAGCTTTATTCTTGCAATTAAATTCATGCCATCCAAATAACTAACAAGAAACTGACATGGCTCAGATTTATCTGGGTTACTGCGATGTGGATCTTTTTTAGCACTTGAACAAAGTGTGACCAAGAAGTGCGTGCCCTCTTCCATCATTTCAGGTCAGAGTAGAGACTCGGCAGGACTGCCTTGGTGAGCTGTTAATATTGCACTGGAATGTCCATATATGTAATGGATATTCCGTTTCCGGCATCCCCTGCAAGAATAATATTATTACTCAGATTATATAGTGTTCGCTGTTGACAGATTACACTTGTTGTCTGGGCCACCGGCTGATGCATTGATCCAACCGTTAGCCAACGTTATGCATACACAACAAAAGCGTAACACTACAAGGTAACAATAGGTCAGCTAGTTACATTTGGGTATAAATACCAGTGTTTGTGTCAGTTACAACCCAGTCTCTGAAGAGTCCATTTAAGGACGAAACCTGTCAGACTGTTGAATGCTTCAGCACTCAGTGAGCTACAACTTGTTATTTGTAAACTGGCACATTCGCCCCACTTGGCACTTGCCAAGTCTTCATTACCAGTTTAAATTAGCTAATGGAAGACAGCTTTATGGATGTATGGATGATTTCAATGACACAAATTTTGTTAAACTGCTGGTTTCTTTTATTCATAATTTGGCAGTGATAGCTTATATGCATTCTGGATGTTATAAATCAAGCCAAATGTTGCAATGTTGGTCAATCCCAGTGATGGTAATTCTGACAAAGTCGTGTGAAGGAGAGAGAGCTAATGGGAGATGTGATGTTTCCACATTACCTGGAAGCTGCATGAAAACAACGGGTATTGCATAGCTGGAACCATCTGGCAGGCAAGCCAGGAAAAGCTGGCCAAGCCAACAAGTAGGCCGTGTAACATGAGATCACATGGGTCATGTATGTCGTATAGGGAGTATTCCAACATTCTGTTCCCAAACACTCGCATCAGTATTTTTGTTCTGTTGTCATTGTGTTGTTTCTTTCACCAGGTGACAAAGATGAAACCAATTTTGGTGAAACTCTGCTAGAAAAGCAACCTAAAGATTGTAAAGTTTCTGTCCTGAACTAAGGCAGAGAAACTGTTGTACCGTTTGAAGTTTTGTTTAAAAATCTTTGATCATATAAGTGCTGTGGTAGAGTACCTGCAGCCATATGAACTTTCTACCAAGTTCGTTTGAAAATATTTCAATTTACAGCTCAGTAAGACCAGGTAATATAACAGTAGTAATATTGTTTTAATGGGTTTATTTAAAAAAAATAAATAAAACAAAAATTGTGTTAACCAAAAGAAGAAAAATGTTGACTTTGGAGAATGGTTTATGAAGTATTGTGGCTAAAAAATATGAAATACTCAAATGTCCAAAGAATGGGCTGGAGGGAATTGCTAGAAATCCATCAGCCTGTTAATTGATTAACATGAACAGCACAAAATAGACATGAAGGAGGCCAAAGAAGAATACACATCACCCCAGACTGAGTAGTATTTTGTACATGTAGTAGAGATGCCCTGTCTCTACAACGTATACAGGGTTCTGTGAAATATATTTGTATCAAATCAAATGTCTGCTCAAAGTGACACCTTTTATGTTGAACCGAGTTTTGAGTATGAAAGTCAACTTCATCATTTTGTATTAAGTACAAAGGTGAGATTATGCTGTGAAAACATAGTGGTATCCAATGTGTGTAGATTATGAAATAATGAGGGGGAGGGGCGGGGTTATAAACAAGACAATTGGAGAACTATTTTTAGTGGAGTGTTAAATTTCAAAATCATTGTGTACATGTTTCAAAGGGTAGTTGCATCACAGCAGTTGTGTTCATTTGTGCATATTTTTTAGTTAAGAAAATACTTGTACTTCAAGCACAGGTTTTGATCTCACCTGAAGCTCAGCAATGAATTTGTAAATTGTAAAAGTATCTGTTCAGGTAATTGCAGCATAGCATGCTACTGTTGTAAAAATTTAGTATATGGTCACAGAGCAGACAGTAGTCAGTTGAAGCAGACAATTATCAGCCCATGCATGTAACTGGTAGTGGGTTAAAAGGCTCCGCATATGACCAGGACCATCACAGTTTTCAATTTCTTCTATATACCTTCAAAGTTTGAATAATGTGTCAACCACTACCCTTCTTGCAAACAAACCTACCTGCCCCAACGAAAACTGTTGACCTAGATTCAGGGATAAAAATTTAGATTTTGTGTTTATGTCAAAAGTCAAGAAAAATGCAATCTTTTTGCCTCAAGGGTCCAAATCTAATAAAAAAAAATGAAGGGGTGGGGTATGGGTTTTTTTTTTTTTTATTAGCTCAGCTGACTTACTAGTCAGGCTGAACTTTCAGGAGGCTGAGTCATCCGTCCGTTCACAATTACATTTTCGACTTCTTCTCCAAAACCATCAGCCAGATTCACTTCAAACTTGGTGGCAATATATCTTGAGTGGGTCTGTACCAAGTTAGTTCAAATTGTCACGCTCTAGTGATTTTTGGATTTTTTAATGGATTTTTTCAGTGAATTTGGGGGTTTTTTTGGCGGAAAATCTTAAAAAGTCTTCTACTCTGAAACAGTTCACCCAACTGCTTTGATATGACACAGGAACACTCCTAGTTGTTAATTTGTTCACCAGGTGGCGCTGCAATTTGTTCCTATTTTTTTTTTTTTTTTTTTGCTATTTTCGACTTCTCCAGAACCGTCACTCAGATTAAGCTGAAACTTTGTGGATATATTCCTTGAGAAAGGGTAAAACAAAGTTGTTCACTAGGTAGCACTACTGGAGGATTCCTGGTTTTAAAAGAATTTTTTTTTTCTTTTTGACACTTATTGATAAATGCACCTTTCCTATTAATTACTATGTAATCAATGGACATACTTATATTAATTCACATTTTCCACTTCTCTGAAATCGTCATCCAGATTCACTTCAATATTTGTAGTAATGTACCTCGTCCAAAACCACTCACCCAATTGCTTTGATATCACATGAGAACACTCCTAGGGTGTCCTAGTTCTCAATTTGTTCACCAGGTGGTGCTGCAATTTCTAGCTCACCTGACTTGCTGGTCAGGCTGTACTTTTAGGAGGCTCGGTCGTCAGTCTTAGAAATATTTCCAAATGTTATATGCACTCAGATAAAGCTCAACACATGTCTATTCAGTTGCAAGCTTAGGTCAGCTGAGCACAGGCTGTTCACGCAGCCCTCTAGTTGATGTTGAGATGGACCGCAATCAAGTCCTCTACCCTTTTGGCTTATGGCTTTAACAGTTCAAACTTGTGGCTCAATAATAGCTGTTTTCAAGGAAATTTTTTAAAATTGTCTGTGACCAGGGTACTGTGTGGCGCTGTATGGTAGTGTGTGGTACTGTGTGGTGCTGTGCAGTGCTGTATGATACTGTGTGGTACTGTATGGTACTGTGGGGTACTGTATGGTACTGTGTGGTGTTGTATGGTAGTATGTGGTGCTGTGCAGTGCTGTCTGGTACTACATGGTACTGTGCGGTGTTGTATGGTACTGTGGTGTTGTATGGTACAGTGTGCTACCATGTGGTTCTGTGTTGTACTGTATGGTACTGTGTGGTACTGTATGGTACTGTGGTGTTGTGTGGTACTGTATGGTGCTTTGTGGTACTGTGTGTGACTGTAGGCCAGATCAGCTGTATGGTTACAGTTTATATCTGACAACAAAATGTATCGGAGGGAAGTGGTGTTTTGTGAAATACTTCAGAAAGTACCTGAGAATTGAGAGGTTAAACCTTTACATTGCTGATTGAGGATGTTATTCAAATGTACATTTTCTGCTTATGGCAAAGTGTGTGTCATATTTCTGGATGATAAGTCTTTTACACGTATATTGCACAGGGTTTTAATACTTAGCCTGGTATGACTTGACCCTTTCCCCCTTAAACTGGCTAGAGGTAAGTTGTGTGCTTTGGTGATTTTTTCATTAATTTATTGTTAACAAAAGCAAATTTGAATGTGAATTGTAGACAAGTTCTGTCAGAAAAACATGGCCTGGGTCAGCAGCTTTCCTCAGGGTGGGTTCAAGTATGCCAAGGAAAGTTGTTTATTCAGTCTTTTTCAAGGACAAAAGCAGTGAGCATCATGTTTGTTGACCCATGTTACATTAAGGTGATGTCCAACCCATTTTGGCTATTTTTCAGGCATTAAAAAAACAACAAAAATTGATAAGATTTATATGTTGTGTACACTTGGCCAAAATGTGAATGCCCTAACTCGGTTATAAAAAACACAAAAAACTGAGAAAATATATAGCCACCTTTACCGAAGTAAGGACCAGCATGTGTTTGCTTACAAACATGAGCTGTCATGCGACACAGCTGGCTGCCAATCAAATGGTCATGTGGCACAGCTCTGTAACCCACAAAGCAGTGCATGATCATGGAAATGGTCATATGAGCCTCAGACATGTTGCGGTTGTGCATAAGATATGAACAGCACAGATTTAAAAGCATGGTTCTGAATAAAAGTAAACTTACAAATGAGTAACTGAAATGACAGTAGTCTGATGATAAAGAAATAAAATAAAGTAAAGGCTACAGGATGCTATGCAATACTCCGCCCAATTACACGCACTGTACATCAAAAGATCGCCACAGAGACAGGTCCACTGGTGTCAACCGGATTATAATAGCCACCGCAAGAAGTCTGGGTTCATTCAGAGTCTGACAGTGACTGGAAAAATCTCCACCATCCAATAGATGGATTAAAATATTCTTTATTGCTTAAGACATCAAAAGTGAAAATGCAGCACAATCAAACGGTGGTATAGTGGTGAAATCTGGGCAATAAAATCATCAGATCTGTGGTGAGGCTTGCTTGGACACCGCAGAGATACACACATACCTTGACTAACTAGTGTTTTCTTTGCATTGTTTGGAAAATATTTGAAGCAGGGGGACAACAGTCCTTTTCAGGCTGTGCCTTTTGCGAGCTGCTTTGTTTGGGCACCAGTTACAGCAGTGTTCTTGTCTGCAACTTGGCTCAAGTTATACAGTGACGCAACTGATGCACGAAGCATTTGTAGTAGTAAAATAATGAAAAATAGATATGACAATTGTTTGAATACAAATTACTAACATTAAACCCAGAATTATCCTGCCTCACAGTCACACTTTGAGCATGAAATTACCAAGCTGTCCAGTCAGTTTCTCTTCCTCGACGCAACCAGTCGCAAGTCGCTGCAGGGACTGACTACCAATAGTTACGATCAAGAAACCTGGTCTGGTATCAAATTTGCTGTCATGCACAGGGTGAAACAAATGACAAGCACAAGAGGAAAACACTTTTGATAACATGCAACATGGGAAGAACCCTATACAGACTGAAGAATCGTGTCTGCCAGCCAAGTACTGGAGACTTTTATGCAATCGATTGGGTAATTTGACACATCTGTCAAAATTCACTTTTGATGTCTTACTTACCGGTCATCCATTCTGTGCAAACTTTTGACAGTTTGCATTGTAAACAAACACACAAAGAGCTCTCAGTTACTAAAGAAATAATTGTGTTTGGCGGCTCCAAACAGCTCGTTGACTGATTGTCTATGTTCAAAGGCCTTCCCTGCCCAATGAAAGTGGATTACTCAGACTGATGACGGGGACAACAAGCTTAACTCTGCAGCGATATTGCTCGAGGTTTTATTGCTCTATTTTTTTTTTTCAAACAAAAACTGAGCAGAGCATTAAGGTCTTAAGTGCAAAAACGTATCGGCAATTTTTTTATATTGATTTCTATGAAAGTTACTGGTTCACAAAAATGAAGAGTCCATTTTTTTGTACCAACATCAAAAAATGAGCTGATTGGCAACTTTGACCATCTCTCATGAGAGATTTTTTAAAAATCGCAAAATCATTTTAATGTTTAATATGAACAGATTACAGTGCTGTAAGAATTAACTTTTTCATCAAGTAGTTTTCGAGAAATATCACAAAAACTTGATGCAAACCCGTTTCACCACTGTCTGTCCGTTTGTTTGTACAACAGTTGTCACTGTACAGCCGTGTCCAGTTGTCACTGTACAGCCGTGTCTGTTGGCCGTGATGCATTCTCAAGTCACTTGTGGTGAAGCACATACATATATTTACTATGATGATCCTGACTATTGCAGATATATTTGGCTTTGAATTTTAGACCCTGAAATGGGTTGGACATTACCTTAAGAGAGCAGACATTATCTTTCCACAGTTTGACTTATGCAGACTCTTCGTAAATGAAGTATTGTTTTACCGTTAGCATCCAGGTATACAAACTAGATGAGCAAGGCTATTTCATCTGGCATGGTGGACTCTGAAATGTATATATACACACATGCCATGTTTTAAAATATACAAAAAAACAAATGCACATCAATTTCAACATGTATATAGACCATAGGAACATTTATATCGTATTTCTTGATGCATGTTCACATATTATGGTTTGATGTGTCTACAGGTGCAAATGTACAGGGGCCACTTTCACACCTATCTTCATTTGTTCATACGTGTACCAATGCCCAACACACGTGTGCACATACTATCCATGTCATTGTACCCCTTGCATTACTTAGGGCCCCTTAATATCAAAAACCTTTGTGTGTACTTGGGCTTGGTCAAATTTCATGTGTTTGATATGCTTGCTTGCCTCCATCTCATTTACACCAATAAAAAGTGTTGTGCATAGGTCATACATGTACCAAAGGTGACCAAATAGCACATGTGTAAAAGTACAACTTGTTGATGCAAAGTGAGAAAAAAAAATTTAAAAAAATGGGTTGCAACAATGCCCTTTATATTTAGAAACTGGTTACACGTGCTGCCCTTGTAGTGGAACTGGGGTCCTGAAACAGGTTAACGGTATTTGTTTTGATCTCAATTTATTTTCAACAAGTTTATTTTTCTAACCAAAGAGAGGAAGCAGGGTATTTGATGACCAGAGGACATGGCAAGGTAACTGCTGATGGGAGTTTCTGCTGCTGTCGTTATCTGTACACAAGGCTTACTGAACGATGTGCAATCATTTCTGGCAGCCTTCTTAAGACTTATCTAGTTTCATTTAGCTTCCTTGGTATTAATGGGGGAGGCTTATGTCAATTGTAAGGCTGTTTTTCTACAATCTGTTGTCAAAAACTAAGTTTTTCGTCCCAGTCACCTGGAAACCATGACAACAAGGTGCACCTGTACCTTTTCGTTTTTTGACAGCAGCCATTGCCATATCTTTGGAATGTCCATTTCTTGTACCTGGCTTGAACCTAAAGACAAGAATAAGTCTGACTGGTCAGATTGGCGAACTTGTGATTAACCTATTCAGACCAAAAGACCACTGTAGCTGACACAATGTGAGTTCTGTAACTCAAATTGAAGGACCATGTCCCATGACTACATCTGTTATAATACATGTGTATGTCTTGCAAAATTGGACTGGTTTGCAGTGAACCACATTCACCCGCAGGCTGCTAGAATGTTCCTCTTCTGCACAGGGTTCAGTGCACTAAAGTCATACACCTGCTTGTTTCATAAGTGACATCTTTATTGGGGGGGGCGGGATTTACACTGCTTTATCTGTAACTGTTTGAAGGTCAAAGTCATGTGGCCATCATATATATAATGGCCACATGACTTGTATATATATGTTTCATGAATCTGGATGAAGAGTCTACTTGGCTGCCCCGTGTATCGTTGCATTACAGTGCTGTTAAGGTGGTGTTGGGCAGTGGACAGTTGATAAAAGTCTTTGACCTACATTTTACACATCCTGATATATTCTTATGCAAAAAAAGTCTTTTTCTTCATCACTGCAAAACTTTTAATCTGATTTTAACAACATTTTGTCTGCTGAATAGACCAAATATAAATTAGGACACTGAGCACAGGCGGAAAAACAAGTTTTGTGGAGAGATTGTATGTGGGGACACGTTTTCATAATTGACACTAAACCCTGTTTGTGTTGAAGGCAAAGATCATATGACCACCAAAAAATGAAATTTGTCATTTTATCTTATTACTCAGCATGTGACCCTCTTATCATTTATTGCAAACCCTATGCTAGTTATGCTACCAATATTGGGTGAAGGTTATCAAAAATGGAAATGTGAGCATGGGGAGGCTTGCTCTTCATAACTGCTGGAGATCGGAGATTTTTAGTTTCACCTTGTGTTTGTATAAATTTACTTTGTCATGTGTCAAAACTGAAATTAGTGTACACTTTCTATGAATGGAGTAACATATAAAATTGTGACATTGGTACCAGGTCCCATGGAAAGGTGTTAATTGATGGCACCAGGTGTGTTACATTTCTAGTTATGTTTCCAAGATAATAGGGAAATATAAAAGCCTTTCGGTGTTATACTCTTCTACTTTCATTGAATTTAAATGTTCTCTGTGCATATGATGCAGCTGAGGACATGTCCACGAAACTGCTTTACAAAACAGAGTGGGTGACAAGGGTATGACAAATTGTACAGAGAATATATAAGTGTGGTGCTTTATTGTGTCACATGTCAAAATTCCCTGCCTAATCAAAGTAGCACATGGTCTTTCATGCAGTTTGGACAATTGAATTGACTTGTAAGTGCAAATTCTACCTGTAATTTTACAGGAAGTAGAGGAAAACTGTTTATTCTATGTTTGAGGGTGAATTATCATTTTCTAGAGTGAAATTCAAAAGTAGTAACTCACTGTAGATTGCATGACTTCCATTGTTACAAGTAAATTGTGACATGCCTGCATCAGTGACGTGATGCATTGACATGCAGACAAAATCAAATGTGTGTGAGTGATGCTTGATTATACGTCATGCTGTGATGTTGGAATAACCATGACAAACGTAAACTAACCGGGCACACCAGAGGTCGGCATTGAAAGAAGGCTTAGGGCATATTTTTGCGATTAATACCCAATTAAAGATAGAATAAACCAAATCTGACATGGCAGGAGAGTGAGTTACCATTTTTATCTCACTCGGGATTGTTGTTGGTGTGGAAATTCATGAAAGATTCCCCCCCCACACACAACCCACCGGCGATCCCTTATGACGGAAAAATAGTAACTCACTGTCATTTATGTAAAATTTTCTATATATTAGATATGAGACCTTCAGCATCGCATACCAGTCAACAGGTGGTTTTCTGTTAGGTGACAAGTCATGCTGCAACTGCTGCAGGGACAGTTAAAGCATGACAACACAGGAAAGGACACTCTTAGCCATGGAATTGTATTGGATACCTTCAAGCCACAAGCAAATAATGGTGGTTTTGTAAAAGAGGTGGCAAAATACCACCAGAACAGGACTTGAAACTAGAGAGATCTAATCAAGGAGATTGTGGTAGTTTTTCCTATAGGGGCCATTCCGGAGGGGAAGGACTGGGTGTTACTGTCCGAGGGGAAGGACTGGGTGTTACTCTCCGTTTTTGTCAATACTGTACATGTATTATGTACAATTGATGCAAGGTGGTGCATCCACAATGTAGCACCTGTCATATTGTTGCCACTTACACCAGTTGTAATGGGATATTAACCCTTTGCCCTTTAAGTTAAGACTGAGTCAACAGCTTTCCTTGGCCTGAGTTAGGCCCTTAGCACCCAGTGTGTATCAGGGAAAGCTGGTGACTTGGGTCATGTTATCTTTATGTGGCTCATCTACAATTGTGCTTCAAATTATTTTTCATTACTGTTGAAATTAATCAAAAACATTCAAGCAGATACTCGACCACCAGCTGGTTTTAGCTGCTTTTAACCCATTCTAGGTCAGAGTAGAACTGAGTCAATAGTTTTCTTCGGCCCATGCAAAGGAAAGCTATTGACCTAGGGCATGCTACCATGAATGGACTTGCATACAAATCTCTTGGAAATGTTTTCTAGTAGCAAAGAAATTGAAGTGAAAAGTTTACATGCAGGTGTTTTGGGGCAATTTGAGCAGGAAAGGGTTAAGGGGATAAAGGGTGAAACTGTAATATGCTTTCATGGGGAAGCTTTGTTTACTTGTGCACAGTAGCTTCATTCTGTTGGACATCTGGTTGACAGCCGGAACTACTCCAGTCAATGGGTCTCTCAGACTGTACTGAGCCAAGCCTATTTATATCCTGGTTTATGAATATTATCTGATCTACACAGCAGGTGGAGAGAAATGCAAGCATGTCCATTATCTGGGGGATTTGTGGGTCGATGCCGGGATCAAAACTTCTTGGCACAGGGTGAGCTCTCAGTACCCAACTGTCAAAATGGAAAGCTGTTGACCCAGACTATACTGTGTGGATACATCCTGATGCAGGATTTGCTTCCACAGCGTTTTTCTTCTAAGTGTATGTAACAAAAACAAGTAAAAACATGAAAGTGAATGACGCATGGTTGATGTGAGGGACGAGGTTGTGGGTTTTGTTTTTTAATGAGGTGATTAATCGAGTTCATATGACGAAACCTTGTGTTTGGTATATGGAGGTTCAGTATTGCCGAGGATAAGGGTTTCCTTGTGGTGCCCTTTGTGTTTGATGTGGCAGCAGTTTGGAATCCCAAGTAATAAGTTAACTTAGTAGGTGGTACAACACTCACCTTGATGCACGAGTGAGCTCTGTTTCTGCCAGTGGAGCTTGGATATTAACTCCTTCAGTGCTAGATTTTGGACTGAGTCAACAGTTTTTCTCTGTGTGCATTGGATGCAGTGTGCACAGAGAATAGCTGTTGACCTGGGTTATTTCTGGAACTATAGGCATGCTGGCACTGGAATGATGGATCATTTTATGAGGGATACAATTCTGGGACCCTTATGATAATTCAGACTACATGTAATTTGACTTAAGTATATCAGCTTTAGTCATGCTTGGCATTGAAAGAGTTAAAAAGTTGTAGTACACTTGAGGGATTTTTGATGTTCATCTCATAAACAGGCTAATAAAAAAATTGAAATACAAGCTTTAGTCGGTGACCATAAGTGAAGTACACTTACAATAAAACCGTGATGGTGCTGGTATCTCCACTGGTTGGAATGCTTCCCTGTCAACAAGAAATGTCATGTTGTGTTGACAAGACAATACTTTTCAGAATTTAAGTGAAAGAAAACATAAGAGACCTTCAGTCCTTATTTGTTTTAGACAGCCAAGGTTTGCATGAAAATTGGCCAGTTATAATGTAAAATGAGTAGACTTGTTTGTTAGAGCTTTAGATCTCGGTTTTTAGCTTGCCTGTATATGTGCATTAGATGTGAGAGGACATGAGATGCCACGGATGTTTAGTTAGGGTGCACTCTTGCCTGGAAGATGTTGACTAACTCATGACTTACTTTCATAATGTCTTGTTCAACAAGTGTTGTGGTTGTCTCCAAAGCAGACCAGGCTCTGTATTATCTCCAGTACACTTGTAGAGTGGAGATAACATGGAGACTGTATTATCTCCAATACACTACTAGAGTGTATATAACACACTGTATTATCTCCAATACACTTGTAGAGTGGAGATAACACAGAGATCGGTCTCTTTAGCTGGCAGGTGTCATGGGTCATTACTAGCGATGTATTGCAGCTGGAGGAAGTCTTGTTGACTTATACACACAGATAGGAGATACAAGTCAACAGCAAGACAGTCATGGTGGTCAAACAGCCAGCACTGGATTGGATGCCATACACATATTACTTTTTAATGCATTTTTTTTCTTTTTTACAAAGAAATTTCCTTTATCATGAAATACAAGTCAAATAGAAAGTTGCAAGAACCAAAGATAAGCGGTTGATGAAAAAATGTCCATGTATTTAGGTGTAGATATCATTAAAAAAGATAAAAAAAAAAAAAAAAAAAAGGCCCATCCAGAGTGAATGTTAATGCTCGAAATACCATCAGGTTGTTCCTATTTTAGGGAACGTTGATGGTGTTTTGGTCCCACTGTATTTGACCATGAGGCTAGACTGGTCACCAGACACATGTTCATTTTATCTGAAAACTTGATTGTTTTAGACCATGTATAACCCTTGCCCACACAAAAGTGACCAGTTTCAAAATTGTTTTCTTTTTTAATGTTTTTACTTTAATTTCATGTTAACAGAAAACATTTTTGCCAAGAATTGTAGATAAGATGCACTGTAATGGCACGCTCCAGGTCAACAATTTTGCTTACCACAGACTGCACTTAAAGTGTGCAAAGGAAAGCAGTTGACTTAAGTCTTATTCTTACCAGGAAAGGATAATGTGTGTTTAAGTGTAATCAAGGATCCTGGACAGATTTGTATACTGTAGTGTTCTGTGAAATCCAGTTCTTACTGTCCTACATGAACAAGATACTGTAGGTTGTCTTGATGTAGCTGACCGTTAAGTGGGTCAAATAAAACACATACAGAAATGAACGTACTGTTTTCTTTTTCCTTCATATCATATTTACAGTTCATGTGTTGGTGCTGGTGGCCCAAAGGTATGAATGCTGTTGACAGTACACTGTGCTGCATGCAGTGTCTCCAACATGTCTGCAGACAGGAGGAGTCCTCATTGATTGACATTCTTGTAACACAATTAAGCCCCCTGATGGACATGTTTAGTCCTTTTCATTAGATAAATGGCAAGGAGGTAAATTTCATTTTTCCTCAATTCAGACATTTTTTCTATAATTGCCAATATTAAAATGGATTATCTGTAAGTATCTGAATATGTGCAGTGAAACCTCCCTCGAGAGATTGTCCCTAAGGACAACCAAAATGTGGGATCTCAAGACAGGTGGTCTTTCATAAAAGGTGTAAATAACTGTAACAGTACAGAGCAAAGGACCCTGATATGGTCTTTGAAGGCAGCAGGTGGGCTCTCATTGGATTGGTCTGTTGAGAGGGACCATTGTAAACACAAAATGGTACGTAGGGTTATTACCTTCCACAACTTCTGTACCTCCTGAGTACATCTTAAAAGTAAGCCTACAGTAATTTGCAGTGTTGCCAACCCTCCCGGATTCCTCGGGAGACTCCCGGAATTTTATGCTGAAAATACTTGAAAAAGTGTGGATTTTTGACAATTTTGAGTAACCTCCCGGAATTTCATCAATATTTCCCTTCTATATTTCATATTAATTTATCAACCTCCCGTAATTTTACTTTTTATCTCCTGGATTTTAAGTTTGGCAGGTTGGCAACACTGAATTTGTAACCTGTATTTAACTTAGAAAAAAATATTATTATTCACAAATTACTGATGAGTTCAAGACCTATTTGACTCATTCTCATGCTTCTATATGTGTGTGTGCTGACATTTTAAACCTAGAACAGAAGATTTGCTTCACAGCAAATCTGCCTATGTGCCTGCAGGGATAAAGTGTTTACAAATGGTATCAGTTAGCTGCAAAAGTTGCCACATTAGAAAATTTAAAAGAGTTTATTAATGTTTAAGCTTCTGTGTGTCAGATGTCAAATATCTAATGAGTATAATTATGTCTCCCGGTGGAAGCCGGGGGATATATTGTTTTAGTGCCCGTTTCTTCCGCTTTTTCTTCTTCTTCTTCTTCTTCTTCTTGTTCATGTTCTTCAACACTTGGTTTCCTTGCAATAAGTCTTGAAGGACTTGACAGAATGTGATGAAACTTGGTAGGATTATGTATCCAAGCAAGACCTAGGTTGGGATTGTATTTGGGTGACCTTGACCTAATTGTCAAGGTCACAGGGTCACTTATGTGAAATTGGTTTCCGTTCAATAAGTCATGAAGAACATGATGGAATTTGATGAAACTTGGTAAGATTATGTATCTTGGCAAGACCTAGGTTGGGATTGTATTTGGGTGACCCTGACCTAATTTTCAAGGTCACAGGGTCACTTATGTGAAATTGGTTTCCGTGCGATAAGTCTTGAAGAACTTGATGGAATTTGATGAAACTTGGTAGGATTCTGTATCTAGGCAAGACCTAGGTTGGGATTGTATTTGGATGACCTTGAGCGAATTCTCAAGGTCACAGGGTCACTTGTGTGAAATTGGTTTCCATGCGATAAGTCATGAAGAACTTGATGGAATTTGATGAAACTTGGCAGGATTATGTATCTAGGCAAGACCTAGGTTGGGATTGTATTTGGGTGACCTTGACCTAATTTTCAAGGTCACAGGGTCACTTATGTGAAATTGGTTTCCGTTCAATAAGTCATGAAGAACTTGATGGAATTTGATGAAACTTGGTAGGATTATGTATCTTGGCAAGACCTAGATGGGGATTGTATTTGGATGACTTTGAGCGAATTCTCAAGGTCACAGGGTCACTTATGTGAAATTGGTTTCTGTGCGATAAGTCTTGAAGAACTTGATGGAATTTGATGAAACTTGGCAGGATTATGTATCTAGGCAAGACCTAGGTTGGGATTGTATTTGGGTGACATTGACTTAATTTTCAAGGTCACAGGGTCACTTATGTGAAATTGGTTTCCGTGCGATAAGTCTTGAAGAACTTGATGGAAAGTGAAACTTGGTAGGATTATGTATCTAGGCAAGACCTAGGTTGGGATTGTATTTGGGTGACCTTGACCTAATTTTCAAGGTCACAGGGTCACTTATGTGAAATTGGTTTCCGTGCTATAAGTCATGAAGAACTTGATGGAATTTGATGAAACTTGGTAGGATTCTGTATCTAGGCAAGACCTGATTGGGATTCTATTTGGGTGACCTTGACCTAATTGTCAAGGTCACAGGGTCACTTATGTGAAATTGGTTTCCGTTCAATAAGTCATGAAGAACATGATGGAATTTGATGAAACTTGGTAAGATTATGTATCTTGGCAAGACCTAGGTTGGGATTGTATTTGGATGACCTTGAGCGAATTCTCAAGGTCACAGGGTCACTTATGTGAAATTGGTTTCTGTGCGATAAGTCTTGAAGAACTTGATGGAATTTGATGAAACTTGGTAGGATTATGTATCTTGGCAAGACCTAGGTTGGGATTTTATTTGGGTGACCTTGAGCGAATTCTCAAGGTCACAGGGTCACTTATGTGAAATTGGTTTCCGTGCGATAAGTCTTGAAGAACTTGATGGAATTTGATGAAACTTGGCAGGATTATGTATCTAGGCAAGACCTGATTGGGATTCTATTTGGGTGACCTTGACCTAATTGTCAAGGTCACAGGGTCACTTATGTGAAATTGGTTTCCGTTCAATAAGTCATGAAGAACATGATGGAATTTGATGAAACTTGGTAAGATTATGTATCTTGGCAAGACCTAGGTTGGGATTGTATTTGGGTGACCCTGACCTAATTTTCAAGGTCACAGGGTCACTTATGTGAAATTGGTTTCCGTGCAATAAGTCTTGAAGAACTTGATGGAATTTGATGAAACTTGGTAGGATTCTGTATCTAGGCAAGACCTAGGTTGGGATTGTATTTGGATGACCCTGACCTAATTTTCAAGGTCACAGGGTCACTTATGGGAAATTGGTTTCCGTGCGATAAGTCTTGAAGAACTTGATGGAATTTGATGAAACTTGGTAGGATTATGTATCTTGGCAAGACCTAGATGGGGATTGTATTTGGATGACCTTGAGCGAATTCTCAAGGTCACAGGGTCACTTGTGTGAAATTGGTTTCCATGCGATAAGTCATGAAGAACTTGATGGAATTTGATGAAACTTGGCAGGATTATGTATCTAGGCAAGACCTAGGTTGGGATTGTATTTGGGTGACATTGACTTAATTTTCAAGGTCACAGGGTCACTTATGTGAAATTGGTTTCCGTTCAATAAGTCATGAAGAACTTGATGGAATTTGATGAAACTTGGTAGGATTATGTATCTTGGCAAGACCTAGATGGGGATTGTATTTGGATGACTTTGAGCGAATTCTCAAGGTCACAGGGTCACTTATGTGAAATTGGTTTCTGTGCGATAAGTCTTGAAGAACTTGATGGAATTTGATGAAACTTGGCAGGATTATGTATCTAGGCAAGACCTAGGTTGGGATTGTATTTGGGTGACATTGACTTAATTTTCAAGGTCACAGGGTCACTTATGTGAAATTGGTTTCCGTGCGATAAGTCTTGAAGAACTTGATGGAAAGTGAAACTTGGTAGGATTATGTATCTAGGCAAGACCTAGGTTGGGATTGTATTTGGGTGACCTTGACCTAATTTTCAAGGTCACAGGGTCACTTATGTGAAATTGGTTTCCGTGCGATAAGTCATGAAGAACTTGATGGAATTTGATGAAACTTGGTAGGATTCTGTATCTAGGCAAGACCTAGGTGGGGATTGTATTTGGGTGACCCTGACCTAATTTTCAAGGTCACAGGGTCACTTTTGTGAAATTGGTTTCTCTGCAATAGGTCTTAAAGAACTTGATGAAAATTGCTAGAGTAATGTATTTAGGTGAGATAAAATAAGATTGTAATTTTCAAGCAAACTTG
>OZ026615.1:89996738-90017039 GCA_964020975.1 Hermodice carunculata | reverse complement strand
GTCATTTGTAATTTCTATCACCTGTAGCTTATTCAGAGACGTAAGTGTTCCACCGGGAGACATTTGATTTTCTGTCGGAAAATCAATTTTTTCTAGTTTCAAATGCCTTTAATGTGGTTCATTATTGTTTGGGTGTGCCTTTATCAATAACTGGAATCATGGATGGATGGTACAATAACTGTAAAAAAAAAAAAAAAAAAATACGTATCTCTGTCATAGTTTTAAAGGTATTGAAAATTGAATTTTTGAAAATCCACTTGATCAACAGTATTTTCATAATGACCAAAGGGAACAATTTCACATGCGGAACGCGACCCAATTTATGTTTGCCTTTAATATCAAAGGTGATGCAATCAACAGTCAGCACACCGTACATGCCAATGACAATCAGGATGTCCATGATATTGAGAGTACGGACAACTGATTATGTTCATGTTTGACAACATTAAGAATAATGACATTTTGCCATATTAAATAGTAATTATACCGACTAATTGACCAATAGCCTGCTCCCCTGCTGATCAACTTGATCTACATACTTGGTTAGTAGTGTAGGATTCTAACAAAAGTAGATTCCTCCAGTGTTAACTCATTCCACCCTGATAGAAGACTGAGTCAGCAGCTTTCCTTTGCACGCTCTGGGCACAATGTTCTCAGAGTGCACCGAGGAAAGCTGTTGACTATGGGCATATAATTTGGAATGATCTTCCATGCAAGTTTCATCAACAATTTTGAAAAATAATCCCTTAATTAATAAATTACAATTAGCACACGACATTTAGATATAAGCGGAAAAAAGCGACATTAGGGTGGAATGAGTTAAAGTGCCATATACATTTATGACAACACAAAAACAGTGTATTTAAAGCTCAAGCAAACCAAACAAGAAGCCTTATTTGCTTTGAAGCCTGCTGAAAATGTTATTATGATGTAAACATAATGCAAGTTAGTGCAGTATATAAGTTAAGAGAAAACGAAATACAGTTCTCACATTTTTGTCTCAAGACTGCATCAGTCCCATAATACAACAGTGATGAGATAGTGTCCTCATGGTCAACTTATATCTATATTTCAATTGACTTCTGAATTATAGTGTTTAAAATGGTTACATTGATTATTATATATATATATATATATATATATATATATATATATATATATATATATATATATATATATATATATATATATATATATATATATATATATATATATGGGAAGTTGCAATGTCATTGCTGTTACATTTACTACAAAGATGGCAGCCTCCAGGTCATGATATATGTGACACTTGGAAGTACCATAACTATTGTTCAACTGATCTGATCTGCACAACTTTTACATCAAAATATTTCCATTTCTAAGAAGTTTTATGTGCAAGAATGTACTGGGTTTATTTTGGATTTAACTTCATTGATGTGGATTTGCTGAATTTTTAGCCCACACAGGATTTTCTTCATTGGAAGGTATATTACTGTACATTCTGCCATGATGCAGCATCCTTACATGTTGTGTAATGCAAGAGGAAAATGTGGCATCATGATAAATGGACCTCTGAGTCCTTAATTAGCATAAATTTAAAGATTGACTTGGGTCATACATTTATTTGACATGCAGTTGTCACAAATATATGGGTAGGTGTTGGAATTATGTGTTTATCTATCATACTTTTGAAGATATGAGAGATTTCAAATTTAATTTGCATAGAATTTGCATAAATTTAGACAACTTGACTATTCCCAATCAGGTGCACAATTCACGTACATGGTTAATTCCCAAGGCAAATTTGAAGCTTCCAGGTTACATGGAGTCCCAGAAAGACTCCGGAAAAGAGAGAGATGGAAAGGGCAGAGAATTCTTGGAAAAACAAGCTGTCTGTGTTACACACAAATATAGTAAGTGTTGGGCAATGGCACAAGAGTTGTCAGCTGATTTCTGACATTTTCAGGTGGAAGATTTTGTAATCTTTTTGTAGTGCTCTTCAATTCCAAGTGATTAGAGTTTTTGGTGAGGTTAATGCACCGAGCATTCCCATGTTTGTGATCGTAACTGTGTCAGTTTGACTAGGACTTGGTTTGTTTGATAAACTTAACCCTTAAAATTTGCGCAAAATAAATCCTGTCATGATTATATAAAATGGTTCCTCTGGATCAGCTACCCAAAATGTAGGGGGGTGGGGAAGAACAGCTTTCTATACATGTTGCACAGCGAATAGGCTCTCTTGAGACAGGGCCGCAAGAGAGAGGGACCACTGTGTATGTAAACAAACAAATAATAATAGTTGCTAAACAAGAACAATTTATTACATGGCCAAGACTACCTCATATACAATTTATATGATTAAGTATGAGAGATAAAGACATAGATGTTGTATGAGAGCTGTCATGCTTGAGAAGACCCTCCAGTCATGACATCAGACACTTCTGTTGTCTGCCAAACTTAACCCTTAAAGTATTAATTTAACACTGAGTCAACAGCTTTCCTCAGGACACTTTAAGTGCAAAGTGTCCTGAGGAAAGCTGTTAACTAAGGCTACTTTTTGCTTTAGACTAGACTTGCTGGTATTTGAATGAAAGGTATCTTCATGAGGAATTTGAATCTTTCACCGCTTATATGTTTAACTGTAATATGAATACGACTACAGCTGTGATTAGCACTTTAAGGGTTAAGGTACTGTTGTTGGCCATATACATAAGTAAAATTTGTATGCACTCTGAAGTAACCTCTGTGGCCTTTAACCCTCAAATATGACAATTTAAATGCAGGCATGTCCTCAGAATAAGTATAACCCAGCCTGTGATCACACACAGTGGGTAGTTGAGTATTCAACTGAATACAAAATATTTTGCACCATGTGGCCTTCTCCTCCCTCAGATTGAGTGGATGTATAAAATATTGGTTAAACTGAACCTGGAGCTTTTGTAGCTTAACAACTAAAACTAAGATGTAACACCTTGATGTACTCCAAGAAGTCTTGGTGCTTTTACATTCAGCAGCTTTCAGGTTTTATTGGTATAATTTATCAAACTGGAACTCTCACAAGGAACCAAAATGTTCCTAGTTCTCTGGTTGCCCACAAGAGGCTGCACTGCTCACTGAACCTGTATTGCAGTACCATTTGGAATGTTGGCAGAAGTCAAAGTCACATGGCTAAAGTTAGTGATTACAGGTGTGACAAAACCAATTCAGCATATCTGTGCTGATAAAGATGAATTGAAGTACCCATTATATAGCCTATGCTTATAACCTGAGCCCATTTTTGTCGGAGCTAAAATTATTTTTTTGAAGGACCTAATGCTCTGCTAAGATATCAGATAACCATCACAAAAAGTTAATGTCCTGAAATGTAATGCGTCTGTGACCTTGAGAAAGTAGTTAAAGGCTTCCCGCATTTTGCAGTATGAAACTTCCATGTGGTAGACATGTGCAACATCTAGTGTCATTGACTTCTTTCTTCAAAATATTGAATTTAGTGCCCTTTATTAAAGTGCATAATTACCTTTAAAAATATGTTGAGGGTCACCCAAAATGTAAACAAGTTTGACCATTGGCCTAATCCATATTTGGTGTGAATATTGTAGTAGCATTTCAATTGTCAAAAATTATTAATAATGAATTCACTGTGCTTTTTATTCCCATATCAGTTCCAGTTAATCCCACCAGTGGCAGCACCACAACTCCACACATCACTGATTTTTCTCGGTACAGTCTTCCTATAATGGTATATGAACATATATACATAACTTAAGATGTAATGAACATTGCATAAAAACAAATCCAGAAAGTCATTCCCTCAGTGACCTTGAGAAAGTAGATCACGGTCATCTATACTGTGCAACACCAGATTTCCAAAGATGCAAATTTGTGGAATATTCGCTACCATTAACCTTATTCTTTGTCAAAAACATGGAATTTACTGTGTTTTTAACATATTTCATTCCATCTCTTCGGTTATGATACTGTAAATGGCACCACCAAATTTGTGTATGTTTTCATCTCTTTGCACAGTCAACGTTCCTACTAAGCTCTAATGATTTATGGAAAACTCTTTGAAAAGCAATATTTCGAAACTTTCATTTTTGACACATCTATTACATAATACTATTTCTGGTGACACCAGTATCAAACTTGGCGCAAATTTGCATACCGTTTATAGGTCCAGAAAGTTATATGGAGTTAACCTGAAAACTGTGGACCATGTCAAAACACAAAAACAAAACATAAAGGATGGATATTACAAAAACAGAGCTGAAAACCAGCAAGAAATGGTTTGGGGTCATAAATGCACTGGCTTGCATTGATTTAGCAAACTATAGATCAAATCTACTTGAATACTGCCTGCCTAGTGAGCTTTATCTCTGACTTGATTAATAAAAGTAAACATACTGCATAGACTACACTGCTAATTCAAAGGACCTGTATGCAGTGATCTACTAAATCATGTAAAGAGATTATGTATACATACACAAGGACCCAGTTGATGACTTAAGTTTAGTTCACTGGACTGCTGGCATGTGTGACATCCAGGGATAATAATGTGATAGAAAAAAAATATTGTTGAAAAGTGTCATTGTATTTGAATATAAACTCAATACACAAGTCTCCATTTTAATAACAATTCATGTATTTAACCCAAATGTGCCAGAAAATTTATAATTATCTCCAAAATAGGAGTAGATTAACAGATAAATGTATGGACTTTATAAGGTGCATATGCTCTTTTACAATGTGCCAAGCACAGAAGCAACAGCAGTGCCACCTAGGGAGAAGACCATAACTGTGTCAGAGAATTATTTGACCTGACTGCAATTAAATGTACAGCATAATCTTCTATCCAGGTTGGCTGCCACCCTTTGTCCTCATAAAAACATAGAGCTGAAATCTACCTTTGGTGGGAAATTAATTGCCATAAAGATATTGTCACAATGTTAAATGTAACTATTTGATATCTAGCTCAATCCCCTTGTCATTGTGAAGACACAAACAAACCTGAAATCTGTCTGTGCTGGAGGACTGATTTTATTAATAATACAAGTTTTAAGCACAATCTCTTTATTGAATGTAGGTCTGATACCAATCTGATATAGGGAGCATTGTTAACTAGGCTCTTCTTCATACTACAGTGGTTTATCAGGAGAACGAGTGATTCATTCACTTAATCTTTTACCTCTTTAAGTGCCAAATTTTGGGCTGAGTCAACAGCTTTTCTTATTGTGCCCAATGCGCACCAAGAAAAGCTACTGACCTGGGGTATTCTCTCTGGAACTATAGGCATACTGGTACTTGAAGGAAAGGTCTTTTTATGATGAATACAAATCTGGGATCCTTATGATAATTCAGACTAGTTTGACTTAAGTAAATCAACTGTTGATGTGATTGGCATTAAAAGAGTTAACTATCAATGAAAGGAGCGGTTAGGGACCTTGGAACTGTAAACAATGAGTTGATCATAATAAAAGCTATAAACCCTGAAGCACAGCTTCAGGCTTGTCCAAGACACAGGGAAACCTCATCATAAGAACGCTCAGATATATAACATAAACACTTAATGACACATGTTTTGAGGGAGTTAAAGTCAAATTTCTTTGCTATTTGACTCCTTTATTGGACACATTTTGCATGGAACAAGTGGTATCACTATTATGATGATGTTTCACTGTACTATGATACAAACTCCATTTTGCTTGTTTAAATGATGACAAAGTTTACATAATTAAATGCAAGCATTTGAAGTCTCCAATATAATGATATCCAGATAAACTACGTACAATGATTTATCAGTGCACATCAAGTCACTTCAGGCCATTACCCATAAAGCTTGGCCGACTACCCGGTATGCAAAAATTATACTTTGACACTAAGGAGCTATTAACAATTGATCTTTTTCCTGGCATTATAGTTTGGGCCCTAAATGCTTCATAATTTCAGTTAAGTTTAAAACTCAATAATCAAGATATGCTTGATTCCATCCATACATAAATCCCATCACAGTATGGCATATATACATGTAGATGTACTTGTTGCTTTCACACACATTAGAGAGGTCATACATTTTTGTAGCTCATTATCTGACCCACTGACTTTATCACCAGTCAAAAATTACAATAACTGGAATAATTTATGTGCTATATCTGAGGACAAAATTACAAGGTGTTGGAGCATACTGTGTCAGTAGTGGGTGGGTTACCATACAAAGGTACAATAAACTACTGGGTTGTATATGTCCACCAGTCAAAGGTGACATACATCTATTTACATATACATTTATACACTTACAGTACTTTGCAGACTTCCCAAAAAGCTGCTCAGCACATGCACTGAACCAAGCTGTGCGTTCCATCCTACATACACTTTCATGCCCAGCTTGGGAATTCTTTTGATTTTACTTCAAATGTGAGAAATTTAGTGCAACTAGTTTATATATATGAGATACTTATTCATGCTATTGCAATTATGGTATTTCTCTCTTAGAGGAAGATTCCCAATAAAAATCATAAGACAAGGCTTGATATAATGCCATGCAGACATAAAAATCCAAGCCAGAGTATCCTCTAAGGGCACCAGAGGCACTGGATCATGTCATCACCCAGCATTAAATTTTCTGCATGCTACCAGATATATTACAAAGAGGGTGGATATCGGTCCTCCAAGGGTCATGTTTGTTGATTTTGCCACCACTGGATAACACAGCAGTGGGAGTGGGTCTGCAATACAGAAAACTGTGTATAGCATGGTGGTGATGATGATGATGATGATGATGATGATGATGATGATGATGGTGGTGGTGGTGGTGGTGGTGGTGGTGGTGGTGATGGTGATGGTGGTGGTGGTGGTGGTGATGGTGGTGGAAAGAAAGATAAAGCTACAGTCACTAAGCCAAAAATTTGCACAGATGTCTGCATACTCCAGTGCACCATACCATGATGGAGCCCAAGATGCTACTACAGTAGTCCCTCCTTTGAGAGACCGCCCCTAGTGCCACCCAAAAGGCAGTCACATAAAGCAGGTGGTCCCTCAAAGGAGGTATAAATAACATGAAAGGTACTACAGACACATTACAACTGTGGGCTCTCAAAGGAGGTGGTCTCCCAAAGGAGTAGTCTTTTAAAGGACGGACTACTGTAGCTGTTCTTGCAGCACCTTCCAAGCTTACTACAGTGGTCCCTCCTTTGAGAGACTGCCCCTAGTGCCACCCAAAAAGCGGTCACTTAAAGCAGGTGGTCTCTCAAAGGAGGTATAAATAATGTGAAAAGTACTTCAGAGAGGCCTGGCAAATGTGGTCTCTCAAAGGAGTGGTCTTTCAAAGGAGGGACTACTGTACCAAGATGTAGCCCCACCAGCCCCCATTGCCACATTTATCAGCAATTTGAACAGAAAATGACATGACTTTGCATGGGGAAAGCTATTCCACAATCAATGTGTCTTATCATAGCAAACCTTCACCATAAACTAGATTAAGATCATTGGATTTTTATTGTCAAAGTAGATCCAGGTCACTTAAGATTACGTGACTTGGCAGACATCTTGGACTTTTGCTGTTTTATTCTAGCAAATTTCAGCATTACTTGGTTGTTTAATGTTATTAATCACTCAGAAACGCATTTGCAATTCATTGTTAATCCTTCAAAATCGCATTTACAATACAAAGAAAGCAGCAGATGTATGAAA
Organism: Hermodice carunculata; assembly: GCA_964020975.1. Taxonomy (NCBI): domain Eukaryota; kingdom Metazoa; phylum Annelida; class Polychaeta; order Eunicida; family Amphinomidae; genus Hermodice; species Hermodice carunculata. The sequence continues at coordinate 90,009,374 of OZ026615.1, read as the reverse complement.
TGAGACATTATACCATTTTAGCCAAATAATTGATAATTCTTGGGGTCAACATCGCTATTGTAACCTGTTATGAATGTGGTTATGGCAGTTTGTTTTGATTTGGAGAGGTCACTGAGTTGGCCTGCTTTGTCATAGTGAACAATGGAGTGGCTTAAAGTGGTAAACTACATGCAGACACAGTTATAAACAAAGGAAAAGTCTGATGTGGTCTAGAAAGATCACAAAGAAGTATGATGTGCGATTAATTAGAATATTGTAGAATACTGGTGAGAGTTCTCAGCATTGGTATATAAAGCAGCTTCCTTCATGACGAGAGAATTTTGAGATCTGACAGAAGCTGTGTGTCTTCAAGCCAGTGGGACTGTGAGCCATTGCTATTGCCAAGGAGATACTCATTTATTCATTGTACCTGTGGAGTGTGGACAGTGCCTTTGAGTGGACTGGTATATTTGGTGTTTAATTGTACCACATTGGAACCAAACTCTACCTGTGTGGGATTTGGACCAGACTATTTGGCACCTACCGTAGGACTTGGAACTGTGGAACAGTCTGTGGAGAATCTCTCACCAGGAAATAGCCTTTACCTGCAGTCTGTTAATTAATGGAGTATCACCATAGCTAAGTGTATAATTTCATTTACCTACATGTATTTTGTCTTGATAGTTGATATATTGTTATTGTTAAAGTTATCTCATCGTTGTCATTCTTTGTTGAGTTTCACTACGTTCTAGAATATTCTGAAGGTGGGCATTGTCACACACCCACAAGAATCATATGAATCGTCCATTAGTGTTCATTCATTTCTAGCCATATTCTTGAAAAAATCTGTAAGACAGATCAGTAACTATCTCCTACAAAACACAAGTCAGCATGTGCTCAATCTAGGAAGCATAAAATGCAGTCAAACAGCATGCTCTAGATGTCACTGTGGATCAAACATGTCATGATGAGACTTACAGCCCTGATGGTCCTGGTCAAGGTCAAGGTCACTCTGCAGATTGCATTGCACCCCCATAGGAAGACAGGTGTGAGAGATACAAGGACTATCCTATTGTAATAGCATATGCAAGAGATCTGTATCCTGACATAAACCATTGCCTTCTCAGAGACACAATGTGCCCATCCACAACTACAAACAAAAACAATCTGACCAATCTAAAATATCTGTGTGACATTTGACATTTGACATTTGACATTTGTATTTCAGGTGGGACAAGCTTTTGCTCACTTTGTCTTTTCCTCATGTTGTGTTTCAAGATTAATTACAATATATTTAATTGGTTGGTATCTGCATGTACATAGAAAAAGAAAGATTTAACTATTATACTGGCTTTACCAGCCCAGTATGTCATCACTGGTGCATTCTGGGACAGATATCTAAGAACATCATCCATGGCAATGGTAGAATATCAGTGCACATGTTCTGAGCCAATACCCCCCCCCCCCCCCCGAATAAATTAATAAATAAACATAGCTGCCTGGAAGATATAGTTAAGTACTTCACATAAAACTTCTGATGAAAGTTTGAATTTTTGTAGTTAGATTTGCATGGCTACAGAAGAAACCGGACAAAGACAGTGTCGCTCCCAGATATCACATATGGAAAGACATAAATTAAACTTGGTAAACAGAGGTCCTTTGAGTGTAGCTGTTTCCGCAGTAAGATTATTATATACATAGTCTACTAACATTTAAAACACGTACAACGAAATCCTGAGATACACTGCAAACACTGACATCATATTATTGTGGTAAGTGGCAAACACCAATATCATGTCATTGTGGTGAATGACAAACACTAATGTCACGTCAGTTTGGTGAATGACAGACCCTCATATCATGTCACTGTGGTGAATAACAAACACTCATATCATTGTGGCCAATGACAAACAATGATATACCATCGCAATGAATGACAAACACTGATATCATGTCAGTACTGTGAATGACAAACACTCATATCATTGTGGCCTATGACAAATAATGCTATCATATCTCTGTGGTGAATGACAGACACTGGTATGGTGTCATTGTGAAACATAACCAGATATGTCACTGTTAAATGGCATTTTTAGTGTGTTACTTATGACAAACACACACCATGTACCATGTGACTGTGAATGGCAAAGGCAGATAAAATGTCACATACCACTGACAAAATGTCACTGTGGATTTCAAACACTGGTATAACTGCCACCTGAATGGCAGTGACAGATGTCACAGAATTGTAAACACTGATAACCAGTCCGTGTGAATGGCAATAACAACTGTCCCTGCATGGTGCAGTGATAACCAATCAGTATGAATGGGAATAACAGGTGTCACAGAGTGGTAAACATTAATGAACAGTCCATGAATGGCAGTAAATTTCACAGAATGGTAAACACTGATGAACAGTCCATGTGAATGGCAATGACATATGTCACAGAGTGGTAAACACTGGTGAACAGTCCGTGTGAATGGCAATAACATGTCACAGAATAGTAAACATTAATGTAACCAGTTCCTGTGAATGGCAATACGAGAGTGGATTCCAATGGAAGGCAAACCAACATTAAACATTATAATGAATGACAAACAGCCATAGAATGATACACGTACATTGTCCACATTATTATCTTGGCTTTCAATGTAATGTCTAGCACCCCAATAGCATGAGCCATGAGAACAGTGACCATACCATCTTCGTGTATTATTTTGGCATTAAAATCAAAATGGCAGTAGTAAGTGACGTGCATGATCGGTGACTTCAATGTCTTGACATAGATGTACTGATGAACATAGTATTATATTTCTTTCAGTGAGAAAATGCAGCTATTCTGATGCCCTTGTACTTGAGTCCAACCAGGAGATTCACATCCATGTTTCTGTTCTAATTTTCATGAAGACTTTTAGTGGCACTACCAAAAACAATCGTTATCTGAACTGGATTTTGATGTTTCAGATTTCTCAACTGTCACACACATAGGCACTAAGTACGTTCACTCCTCTTTGTTCAGCCTATCATTCTGACAGTCTTGAACTTCTCCATCTGCATTCTTTCACGTGAAATAAGTTGAAAATATCTTCATCACTGATCCTACATTGGCGTGCAGACCATGCATCTGTCTGGCTGGAAAACGTCGAGTATCAGGTTTGCTTCAGTGAATATAGCTGACAAGCCTAAAATTGCTCTTGCACACAATTCTGTTGATTTTGGGAAGTGAAGTTCATTGTTTATCATAAAAAGTTCTTTGATGACTTGAGAAGGTAAGCCGTCACCATGCCGCCTATAAACATGGAGGTGGTGGCGACAAATGACAGGATTGATAACAAACCCATTCCAGTCATTCCATGTCCACTGAAACAAGAAGAAAGTGCAAATACACTAATCCACTCTGCATGTACATTCATATAACAAGAAAGACTTAGCATTTTATCAAGGCTGCTTCAACAATTAGAATTGTCCAATAACTGAAAAATGTGGCAAGCCAGGATGGGGACTTTCCTGCTGGAGGTGTAGTTCCACCTTTAGTAATACACAGTGGCCCCCCTCTTATAATGCCACCCCAGGTGTACCAGAAGTGTGGCCTTACAAGGGGGGGGGGGGCTTCTCTTAAGGGGCAAAATCAAATCAAAATACCACTCTTTCTGCACGGTGAAGTGGCTCTTGTACAGGATGGCTTCTCACGGGGGGGGGGGGGGGGGGGGGGCGGCGAGTGAAGAGGAGGAGAGAGGGACCACTGTACACTGTTGTTATTTTATGCTGCATTACTGAAAGGTTCCATTTTTTCAAATAAAGATTCCCCCAGTTTCTATATATTCTTCACACTGAGAAAGGCCCAATATCTGATTACAGGTGAATATATATTCGTAGTGACTATTTTCACTGTACGGTCAGAATAGTGTTTCGTCTATTTTCAACGTACGGTGATGATAGAGTTTGGTCTATATTTGTTGTACGGTGAGAATAGGGGCTGCTCTATAGTAGAGAAGTCAACCAGGGAAGAATATTTTGGAAAAGCATTGTGTCATGATATTGCACACAAAGAGAATTGGAACCAACATTTGCTGAAATAAATAAAAGGCCCAAACTTCCCAGTTTGAGCATGGTTTATAATGAGATCGGTTGAGGTGTTATTTCAGCTTTTATTATCTAACAGCTTTTATAGAGCCAACACTGTATTTTTTATGTGAAAAGGCGAAAATTTAAGTGACAAGACAAAGTAGGAACTATTTTAATAATAATAATAATGATGATAATAATAATAATAATAATAATAATAATAATAATAATAATAATAATAATAATAATAATAATAATAATAATACTGTGGCTCTGCGCTTATGCGCCGCGGTCCTGTGTGACACGAGTGGCCTAGGGGGAAAAAAATGATGAGATGGAGGAAACCATGGTTATCCTAATCAGCTCATGCTGACATGTTTACCAGGACCAGAGCCGAGGCAAAGAGTCCACCACACGCTCTCTCACAGCTGTGGTGGGCCCCTGGCCCTGGATATATCCCCCAACACTCATCGCTTGTAGCTCCCCCCCCTCCACCCCCCATAAAAGGACAGAAAAACCTTCCCTCATACACCCTATCCCCGCCTCTAAGGCTCAGGCATTTCCCATGGGGGATCCCATGGGAGCCCTTATAAGGGCTACCACCATTCCCTCTCCTCCCTGCATCTAAGATTCTAATTCACCCTGTTGCTATCAAGCCCTATCAATTCATTTCTTTTCTCCCAGCACCCTACCAGGTAGTCCTGTACACTTTTAGTGCCTTTCCTGCCTCCCAGAAAGCCACCCTTCAAACCTAAAACCCATGCTACACGTTCCTCTTCCTCTAAACACTGAACCTCTTCTAGACCCTTGTTATTATAGTCTTCCCTGTGCCACTTTCTGAAAAATTCTTCTCTTATCTCTCTATATGCATCACACCACAACAGCCAGTGATCCACTGTCTCATCTGCCTCTTGTCTACATACCTACCATTACTCCCTGTTGTCCACTTCTGTTTTCTCTTTTCTAGATTGATTACTCCTGCCCTACTTTGAAAAAGAAGCCTGGATCCCTTCCCTCCATCCCAACACACACTTTTCTTTGTTTTTTCTAGTCCCTTGTATGCTTTTAATGTACTCTTTTCCCTGACACGTCTTTTCCAGTCTTCCTTCCAGCCCTCTGTAACAGTCCTGCCTATATACACTTTCCAGTTTTCAACCTCATCATATCCTTTCAATTCGTATCCCTCTGCCAACTTAGTTATATCTTTGACCCATCTTGTTTGTTCCTTGACTACTTCATTGTAAACCTTCCTGCACCACCTGTCCTCATTTACTGATTGTAAATACCTCCAGTACTTTAGCTTTGCTTTGGCAATTCTGTCTGTAATTTTATTCCATCCTAACTCTCCTAAGACTGCTTCTGTTGCTGCACATGGTGGTGCTCCCAGTACCCATTTCCCCATCTCATTCTGTACTTTCTCCATTCCCTGGATATCTCCTTCACTTATTGAAATCACATCTAAGCCGTATATCATCCCTGGTATTGCAACTCTATCCCATAATACCCTGGCTGTGTATGCTCTGTTGAAACTGTTCAGTGCAGTAGCTTTAATAATTCCTTTTGTACGGTTCACTTTCTGTTTAATCTTCTCCACCTGATATCTGAACATGCCTTTACCTGTTGTTTTTATCTTAACACCTAGGTATTCATACTCATCAACCTCCCCAATTTCAATTAACTGTTCCCTACCTTCTGGAATTTGGAACTGCCCAATTTTCCATTTTTTATTCCAATCTGGTTTCTTCCCAAGAGTCATCACTTTACTCTTATCCTTACTAAATTCTAACCTCCATTTATTCCCGTCTTCCTCTGCTATGTTCAGCATTTCTTGCAGGTCTTTCTGGGACTCTGTCATGAGTACAATGTCATCTGCGAAAAATAGACCTGGAATTTTCAGGTCACCTACCTTTATTCCCTTATTACACTCCATTAACTGGTCCCCCAGCTTCTTAATATACAGGGCAAACAAAATCGGGGACAGCACACATCCCTGCTTTAGACCTATATCCAGGCGTGCATTCTCTTTAATAATGTCACAGATGGTAGTAACGGAACTTAATGGTAATATATAGATGTATCTCGTTATGACTTAGTTAAAGTTCTCATAAAAAAATAAAATGAAAAACAAAAAAAAAACAAAAAAAAAACACGAAGCTACGAAAATGAAAGGGTGGGTAGAGTGAATTTATATACATCAGTTTGAGATGTTGAAAAGCCAAACATTCAATGCTGTCACGGTGCCAAGGAAATTGCCTTACCTTCAACCCTCAGTAAGCGGGCACTTTGCTTTGGACCCACTTCCTATTGACTATACTATGAAGCTAGCTATCTCCCTAAAGTAAGCACTTTTCTCCAATCTTAATTTGCCTCAGTTCTATGTGACAAGTCATAACCATATATTTGCACAAAGGCCTCTCAATTTCTATTTTCCAAATGGTGAAAATAGAGCTGCCTCTATCTTCACCTTGAAAATATACCAAAGTGTACCATCATCACCATACGGTGAAAATAGACAAAACTATATCCTCACCGTACGGTGAAAATAGACAAAACTCCTTCCAAGCACTATTCTCACCGTACGGTGAAAATAGACCAAACGCTATTCTCACCGTACAGTGAAAATAGACAAAACTCTATCCTCACCGTACGGTGAAAATAGACAAAACTCCTTCCAAGCACTATTCTCACCGTACGGTGAAAATAGACCAAACGCTATTCTCACCGTACGGTGAAAATGGCATCGTCCATATATATTAGGTAGCATTTTCCAAGAACCTTTTTAAAATAAAAATCATCTAAATTTCATTATAGCTACAATCTTTCTGACAACATATGAACTATGCATTTTTAAGAAGTACAATATTCTAAAATTGAAATAATTACGAATAAAGGACTATTCAAATACATGTATTATAAACCAGAACTAGAACAGTCATCACTGACAGGCTGGATACTCCCTGCCTTACACACACACACACACACACACACGGGTACTGTGACCTTGAAAATGAGGTCAAGGTCACCAAAATGTAATCAAATAAAGAAAAAGTGTCAATATGAAATTGAAGTAAATTTGAGTTTGATGTGGCTGGTGAATCTTGAGATATTTGAATGTGGCATAGATGGAATGTCAGAAGGACAAGTTGACAACAGTACTGCACCCACGCTTTGTCTGCAGTAGGTTTCATTAAAAAGAAAAAAAAAGTCAAAATAAGTTAGTAAAATGACCAAAGGCATTGAAATCACCTCTCATCTGGACAAAGCTGATTCACCCCCACATTTACCAAGTAAATATGGTGTCAATGCCTTCTAAATTTTTTCTCTTTTATTGAAGCACAGATATGGCTAGCTCCATAGTAGTGTGTGTGTGTGTGTGTGTGTGTGTGTGTGTGTGTGTGTGTGTGTGTGTGTGTGTGCACTGTCTAGTAAGTAATGCTTCCCCTTAATAGCAATGGAAAACACACTGACTGACACCTTTACCAACAACTGTTGCCTCACCTTGAGCATCCACCCGCTATGTGGGCTCCCAGGATCATAACCAAACCACCAAGGAATGCATGTGACTCCGACACACCCTTGCTAGTTGCCAGTCCCTCTGAGGCGGATGCAGATATGTATGACCCAAGTACATTGCCACAGATGAATAACACCTGCAAGAAAAAAGATGAAAATACTGTGTATTCTGTGCTCAAGTCCACAATAAGTATTGAGAAATCAATGTAACCATATTGTGCAGGTGTGAAGATGTGCATTCCAGACTTTTGGCATTGGCACATGTATGCAGCCATATGTTCTGAACAGATTTACCTTCAGACTGCATCTGCTAATTTCTACTAGTCATGATGACATAAATAATTTTTTTTGTTATCCAGATGAAACTTAAGTTACCTTTCTGCATATGGCCTTACAAATCTAAAGCCTTAACCCAACCCCATACCAAAGCCACAGCCCTAAAATAGGGTAGGTTCAGTGATCCAAGATACTGTTTCGTAAAACATGGTGATGGCTTTTAGCTGAGAATCTACAACCACTTCACTTCTGCTGATACGTAAGTGAACTTTAAAAAATGAGTTATTCCATACCTGTTCCACAGCAATTTCACAACAGAGCCAAAGCCCATACATTTTGAAAACTATACAGGGAGCACAAACAGTTTAAGATTTAGACCAGAAAAAAAGTCTATTAATTGGGTCACAACATAGGAGATAACACATGGGTATCTGGTGTTACATTCCACATAGGATATCACACATGGTATCTGGTGTTACATTCCACATAGGATATCACACATAGGTATATATGGCATTACATTCCACATAGGATATAACACATGGGTATATATGGCATTACATTCCACATAGGATATAACACATGGGTATATATGGCATTACATTCCACATAGGATATAACACATGGGTATTAGGCATTACATTTCACATGAGTACCTGGTGTAACATTCCACAAGTATGTTTTTTTCCAAAAATGTCATTACATGTACTTTGAAAATGCACTCGCAAATAGGAGAGGTCGCAATTAGCAACTTAATGTATATTTGGCTGAATACACAGAATTCTTGTGGGATTGCGATATGTATTCACATAAGATTCTATGTTTAAGTAGCATTCAATATATTGAATAGTTTTGCAGCAAAAGTTATATCAAATTTACACATGTATTTTAACTATATATGTTATACCAAATTTACACAAGCATTTTAACTATATACAGCCATTTACCACAAGAAATTTGGTGTTTTTAAGTATAGGTGCAAATCAATATGAACTAATGGAAATACACATACCTAGCCTGCCTACAGAGCCCACTACTGAGAACCCACATGAACCAGCTGATTTTGACCTTACCTCACACGTGGAAATGATTTCCACTTGTGTGACAGGCAGGACGCTGTTACTGTCAACAAACAGAAACAATGCAAGAACTTGCTACAAAGTACGAGTATATATGAACTGAGAAACACTCACATGCCACCAATGTACAAATCCTGTGCGTGACTTGGCTAGATATGGAGACAGTTTCTTTGCTGGTCCTATAAATGGTTGGGCAACCATTGTAATGTAGCCAGTGCTGCTCCCTAGTGGGGCATACAGGAACAACACAGAGGGGACTTGCAAGCAGCCAATTAAAATGCCAGATACATATGGTGGCCAGGACTTCCAGTGAAACCAATCATACCTGGCTTGATCAGGAACCTGTATAAATGATGAAATAGAGTACCTTTACAAATTGAAATAATGATCCTGTACTGAAATCTAGTTATTTTTTGTCACCAATTTTCCTTATTATGTACCCTGGATGTGATTCACCCCATGGTCCCTTCCATCAGAAGGAATATGTGCATCTAATAAATAGAAATTCATGTAGCTGGAGAAAATACTTTATTGCCAAGTACTCATATGATGCTGTCCAGAGTCTTCAAAAAAAAAAAAAAAAAAAAAAAGGAAACTCTCTCCAATCAAAAGAGGAAAACAAGGCCTTGGCTGCATGTAACTCCAGATTGTGAAAGGCTTCATAGGATTAGGATTGGGTTTCTCTATGTTCTTAAAAGAGGATCTGCTGTCCCAAGAAGTAAAACACACGTGGTCGCCTGAAATACTTTGTCTGTTTGTTCTTTAATCTGAAATATCTGTTCCATTGATCTTCAAAAGTCACTCTAGAAGCCTTACTGCATCATAAAATCCCCTCAATTGTTTTAAATAAGAGAGAGAGAGAGAGAGAGAGAGAGAGAGAGAGAGAGAGAGAGAGAGAGAGAGAGAAAGAGAGAGAGAGAGAGAGAGAGAGAGAGAGAGAGAGAGAGAGAGAGAGAGAGAGAGAGAGAGAGAGAGAGAGAGAGAGACCCTTCCAACCTATAAATGGTGGGCTCTCATATATGTTCACATGTTGCATTAACACAGGTTTGGTAGGTTCAGTTTATCTTTGTGGGGGGCCTTCACGTATTTTGTTCAAACTCAACTACGCAATCAAATTTGTTCACAAACCAGCATGCAGAATTATTGTGTGAAAATTGTATTTTAGGAATAAACTTAACTGACTTACTAGTATGTTATTGCAAACACAGTAACTAAGTAAACACATACCTTCTTCCAAGGCACAAGTATTTCCATGGCAAAAACTACCATGCCTAGCATGGCCACCAGGGGGAGGGACATGATGAAGAATGGAGCATCCCTGTAGCTGAACCTACACACAGTGTCAAAAGTATAATGAGACATACTGTTAAAAAGGCAGTCAATTGTCACACCCTGAATGAAAAATGAGAATGAAAACAGCAAAAAGATGTGTAGAAAGGTAATATGTTACTGTATATAGTCTTCCATAAGATTACTAAGCATAATAAGAATTACATAAGATTAATAAGTATATAAGAATTGAGGTGTAACAAATAGTGGTGATATTCAGGATTTTTGAATGATGGGTCCACTTAGAAACATTTTGATCCCCTTTACAGAGCGACAACTGTAAATTATCTAGATTTTGGGTGGGTCCTGGGCAATATTGGGAGGTAAATTGTGGGTCTTTTTCAGTTTTTATGGGTCATGGATCCAGGACCCACCCTTAATGTGATGATATGTTACAGTATACAGTCTGAATCATGAGATATTTTGCTCACAAAGATTCTGCAATGGCCAGACAGCCAGGCCAGCTGAGAACAGTATACCCCCATAATGGGTTTGGGGTGTATAACAAGCCAAAATTTAGGTGAAAATAGAACCTATTATGTTTGTCTGGTAAATTCAAATTAGGCCTAGTTGAGGTTTGGAGCCATTAGCTCTAAGGGCTGTATGAAGAAATATTAATTTGTACTTGATTACAAGTACCCAGGAGTGGGGGACTTTTTTTTTTTTTTTTGCATAGTATAGAAGTACTTTATACCTCCAGGCAAACACCTCTCTATTGGCACCATTTTTAATCTTGACTTTATTATGGATGTGTTATAGAAAGGAGCTACTTACGGGTTGGTTGCAGAGACCCTTTTACTGTGGATGGCAATGTCTACCAATGGTTGGCCTAGCCCATACAGCAGACTACCAAACAGGACACCTCCAAATGTATAAACTGAAAACATACGAACACACAAGTACAATACACAACATTCATACTTCCTGCCAAACTAAAAACATGCAAACACACCAGTACAAGGCACAACATTCATACTTCCTGCCAAAGTGAAAACATACAAACACACAAGTACTATGCACAACATTCATACTTCCTGCCAAACTGAAAACATACAAACACACAAGTACAATACACAATATTCATACTTACTACCAAAGTAAAAAAATATACACACAAGTACAATACACAACATTCATACTTCCTGCCCAACTGAAAACATACAAACACACAAGTACAATGCACAACATTCATACTTCCTGCCAAACTGAAAACATACACACAAGTACAATACACAACATTCATACTTCCTGCCAAACTGCAAAAGTTAATCTAACCTGGCTATAAAGCTGACTAAGGCAACAGATTCATGTGGCACACTCTGGGTGCAATGTGTCCAGAGCATGCTAGGAAAAATTCTTGACCTTTGACATATGATTCTGTAGAATATTCCCTACAAACCTTCAAACCACTCTCACCCCCACCCCCTTTTTTGGAGGGGAGAGGGGGATGGTTAAGCAGATGACATATGCATGTTTGAAGCATTTTGAATGGGAAAGGGTAAATCTGGTAAGTCATAATGGTGGTTCCCTTATAAAATTGTGGCACCACTTTAAGCCAAAAAGTGATTTCACAACACGTTGAATGCTACATTTTTTTGGGAGCATTCCTGCAGTTAAACCTTTTGTGGCTAATTTGACAACAATGTTTAGTTAAGTGTAACCATGGTGACATGCAACAGCAGTTTGAACCCTCAGCTGTCAGGGCACCAGAAAAACACAGCTAGGCAACAAAAAGTGAAGAAAGTGATCAGTTTTAACACAAAGAAATTCTGTGGGAAAACTCTTTTTTTGTAAAAATATGTATTACAAAAAATATCAATTAAGGTACACATTTTTTCACCAAATTGATAGACAGGTAAAAAATGTAACATGAGTGACAAGTTTATAGCCTGCATGGAAACATACAGGACCCTGCATGGCGACATGCACAAGATTGTCAATGTGTTATGGTAATCAAACCTGACTTTTTTCTTTAAACTATATTTTCTTAACGGGATTTCACATGGTCTAGCTGGTATCAATTTGAAATGTTCACAGCATGGGGGTTGGGGTGGAGGCTGCCTTTGGACACACCACTTTTCCAATCCATTTCTTCTACAAATTGCATGAGCCTGTCTCATAATTAGGGCGTACAGCTCCCTGCTGCTCCTGGTTATGTTGCAGTCAGAAGTCACTTGCTTTTGGTGGCTGTACTTTTGACACAGATATTAAAGGCAGTTTCTCTATACATTCACATGCATTGAAAAGCCACCTGCCATATAGTGCCATCTTCACTTGGCTAGAATATGGGACACTGACAAAAAAGTATTATGCACAGCCAACCTCTAACCTGAGCAGACATGGGCCTGAGCATGAAGAAAAAAACACTGAAAATACCCCCCACCCACCCACCCC